>JAGDQP010070187.1:0-10789 GCA_022664845.1 Lepisma saccharinum
ATTCTTCGTTTCTAACATGGTACCATCAGTTAAAGCAAGTAATATACAACTCAAATCCATTGCATGCACTTGTTTACCACTTTTAAATGTTCATTTTCATTTTGTATTCAAAACGGTTGTCCATCGTTCTATATAATCTTTAAACGTTGCTTTTACTTGTATCCGCATCTGTGGTGTACTTTTTCAATAAATTGCAACAAATGGTATAAACATCAGAAATGGCAATTACCATGAATTTCATTTACCTGTAGTGTACGAGTAGCGTTTGAATCAAAGTCTTGATCTTCTAATGACTGCAAACGCTGTTTCCGCTGAATTTCGTATTCATAATCAAAAAACGTTTTTGCATTGCATACCATTCAGGAAATGGTAGTGTTCGTAGCCATAGATTCCCTAAGCTTAAACAGACAATTATTATTTTATAGCGTGTTCCACTACCAAGCATATTCATATAAGTTAACATGTCCTCACCGTAAAGCCCCTATCAATGTTATTTATTACTGTTACGTATGCTATTTTTTAAAGAAATCTGGTAATACAGCATTGTCTCATCTGCTTTAAGTGGACTGCTTGCGCTAAACCTCCAGGTAGTATACATATTTATTATTTATGCCTGGTTCAATGCCTGGATTGAATGTAATATAATGTTTATGTATGCGTGCAATACGACTTTACTCACGGGCATGCAACGCACGAGTTCATTACTAGCTTGCGTGCGATGACAAAGCTAAGGTAAGACAAAAGCAGACAAAAAAGTGAAGACAATAACCAACCGTAAAACAATCTGAAAATGTTATTTTCTCTTTTGAACCACTTAAACACATTTTACTATTTGCAAGTCATCAACGGTAATTACTACGATATTACAATCTTAATTGCTTTTCATGGTTGAACGCTATATTTTAAATGTCTACTAACTAACTTTATGGCTTATGGAACTCGCAAGTTCATCGCCGCAGTAACAAGCGTTCGCCATTGGATTCTATCCTGGGCAGTATCAAGCCAGTTTTCATCACGAACATCTACTTCTCGAAGATCTCTTCTAATATTGTCCTCCCAACGACGTCTCGGTCTTCCCAATGGCCTCTTTCCATCGGGCCTTCCAACCAGGATAGAATATAATCTTCGTTTCCATCATCCGAGCAACATGCTTTTAAATGTCTACACATCGATTAATAATACAGTAGCCAACTTTAATAGTATTTCCTATCATTTATAAATCATCATTTTCCTGAGGTTAAATCTATTAGCTTGCGCTGTTTTTTCAATATGTACTATGCCTTTTTGAAATTGCACAAGTCAATTCAGGGTGAATGACATTGCTTTTACTATCTCTCCACGTGTAGTACACTATGTCAATACACGTACCAAGCGTCTTTCAAAAACATATTACTGTTTCAATAGTGGACGTTAAATTCATAATTAAATGGTCGCAGCAATTTTCTCTCCTACTAGGCAAATAAATAAATGGTACCTACTAATTGGGATCAAAACCGCTCCATGCCAACGTTTCTTTCAACCAGTTTATCCGCATCTTATCTACTTCGAGCCTCGTAAATTCCATTGTATATCTCAATGTTACAGCATTCTGTCAAAATTTAATCTCCTTTGTTTCACTGACTAAATAAATGAATTCAGTAATTACGTTCATACTTCATTTACTAAAACATTAAAAGCGAACTATAGCAGCGAGCGAATAAATTCAATTTCGTTATCTGTGCTTTTATTACAGTGTAGCAGTAGTATATGCATGTAAGTTTTTCTCCTACTGTAATGGATTACGTTAATTTGACTTTCATTTTCCACGTACTACACGGCTCGTAATTAAATGAAAATTACATTTTACGTAAAACTTCAGACAATGACCAATGGACCAATTTCTTTAATACATAGGTTAGCAACTGGCACAGTTACACAAATGGACTGAGACCTTTTCCCTCTTTTTACACATATGGTTTCCATTAACTTCGTTTCTGATTTATGATCCAGTTCTTAACGTATTCAACAATAATGTGACTGGTAGGTATTTCAGCTAACAAAGTGCATATTAACTATACAATAGGAAACAAACGAGTATTAGTCACGGTTTTTGTTCTAGCTAGAATAATGGCTTTGCTCCTAAGTGTAAAACAATTATAAAACCAGCAACCTCCTCTCCGCCGAAATAACAAACTTGATTGTAGCCTATGATTTCAATTATGCACGTATGTGATAAGTAATTTATTTTAAGGACATTTTAGTAACATAGACTTCAACACGACCCAAGTCTATTAGCTGTTAGGTCAAAACTCCATAAATAAACTTTCAGTCCATCGTTAAAATTCCAAATAGGACCTTTTAATTGCAAGCAAAAACAAAACACATACTCAGTTTTTCCTATGAAGCAACGTACTTTATATACTAACATATTCACTGGTACGATCGCATTTCAATTCCTAGTACATTGTTCGTATGTAAAATTTCATATTAACACCAGGCTTACGTGTGAGGTGTTACAATAAGCACATTGTAATTACAAACAGCGATTCTACCCGACCTTTCATCTAGAGTGGATTTCACAAAGAACTAATTTACACTTTTTCAGTTGTTAATTATGTAACAGTGTGCAAAACTGGTTAAAACGTTGTTCCTAAAACATTTCATTTATTTAAAATACTTTTTTAACTTCCTTTTTTTATAAGTCAGTCTATTAACGTTTAACAATGGGCTGGTCAACATTTCGTCTTAGCTGATATGTAATACATTAACACCCGTGCTCTTGTCAAAACTAAAAGTCAAGACCTTCAAGTCAATAAACTCCAGTCGCTTAGTTTCTTATTTTCATTCTTATTTCAAAACCAGTGGTACGAACAAAGATTTTTCCGAGTTTCCTTACAAAAGTGTCACAATAACTAAATTTACACTTTGTTAACTTTTTTTACATAAGTCAGTCTAGTAACGTTTAACTACAAACCCGTCAACATTCCGCCTTAGCTGTTACGTGTTAAATCATCATCAGTACCCCTACCGAAACTAAAAGCCAAAACCTTCAAGTCAATGCACTACAGTCGCTTTGTTTCTTATTTTCATAAATGGAAACAAAGCACGAAAACTTTCATTGATATTTCAAACTCACTAGTACGAACAAAAATTCTGGTTGAGCTTCCTTGTAGGAGTGTCCCAATGACCAAATTTGCACTTTGTTAACTTTTTTATGACACCTGCTCTCGGATAAAGCACACTTAATTATATATAATTCATATGCATATTCATTTCACTGCTAAATGGGGCCTCCCTGTAAGAAAAAGTTTGTCTGATGATTTTCACGTTATCTTAACATGTTCGTAAGGAAGAACTGATATTATTTTTATTTATAGCACATTTCAAAAAGATTCCTTGGGAGAGCTGTGGGCACTGTTCCAGCCTTTGTTTTATTCAAGGAAACCTTAGGAACGGCTGAAATGACGGGGTTTTTACTTTGATCTGCTTGGAAAACCGACGTCTAAACCACTCGTTCAGTTTCTCCAAAGACATTGTAAAGTCTACCATGTTAATGACATTCAGTACTCAGCTGATGAATCCTTGCTCTGTGATATGTTTTATCTTGTATATCTGTACTTTAAAGTACAAAATGTGAATATTAAAACCAAATTGTACACCATCAACCCAACATGGAATGATCAACTTGTTCAAAAAATAAAAAAGGAACAACAATGTAAATTGTAACACCTTTTTAGTAGAGTAGTTCACTGTCATAAAAACTTTGTTGCCTCTAATTCTTTGGGTTTCATTTCAAGAAATAATAATAATCACCTTTTTCCTGGTTGGTATATATATTTATTAATAATAAATCTACAAGTGTAATGTGGATATGGCATCCACCACCTTTGACGATTGGAACTTTAACCAATATTGTAATTGTATACATGAACGTAATGCGCAAGCATACTCCTGCACTGGTTGATGATACGTACAATTCGCAATATCAACTTTAAACTGTAATGTACGCAAGGCGGGGCATGCTTGATCTTCAAGGTTTAATACATTGGACAACTGATAAATCTTACTTAAAACAATCTTCTTTTCACTTCCTTTGCAATAAAACGTGGAAACACTCTCACAACATTGAGCAACAATATGACGAACGTGTAATACACTAAACCCATTGGCTGGAGTCCATTCTAACCCGTGCAAATTATTCGTTAGCCAATCCGCTTGTTGTTGGTACCCTACAGCTAAGTCTAAACGTTCACAGGGTAACTTTACCAGGGAATGGAATATTAATGTTGCATCACACCCAACCAAACAAAGTATTAAAATTTTCAAATGTTTCTTTGAAACATTTTCAGAGGATCAACGATGCGAACCAATTAAACTACTCGTTAGCAGAAATCTTAAAACCTTGAAAATCAATTATAAACTGCCTTGCACATAAAACACGTACACCCGGTGAAATCAACTGTTGCTGCTGCTGTTGAAGCACTAAAGGAATCAATTGAGCAATGCACTCGGGGTCCTTAATGAACTGATGCACTACGTTTAGAAAAGGTCTCTTCATAATATGTGTATGACCTTGAGCAGTGAAAATGGAGTAATATTCACTAAACTGTTCACGATCGTTCATGTGACTGGATACATGCTGAGCAATTACTGTACCCATATTCCACACGTACAGGCAATTGTGGGGCTTACGTAAATTACAATTGGTACATTCAATGGGGTTCGTTTCAAAGTACAAACTAATGGTGGACAAGACACATTGATCCACAATAAAGTCACCTTCACAACTCGTACACTGAGCCATACTAAACAAACTGTAATTATTACTAAAATATGTAAGGGATCACTTGGTATTGAAGGGGGCCTCCATATCCTTCTTCAGCAACAAGTCCACCAAAACTCCACAGTTCAATTTTAACATGCGTTGAAGCCCCCAATCAAACTTTTCCTTTAATGCTGCAGGAGCTGACTCGTGAGATTGCACGTACAACATAAACAATTCGTCCACCGTCTTCGAGTCACGCAAAATCGACTTGGTACGTGTACCAAACAGTGTCGCTAATTCTTAAAAAGTAGCGTCCGGAAAAATATATCCATTGCGATGACCAGCACAAATATGATCACGCTGGCTTGGTTGATTCGTATAGCAGCCTAAACACAACAAGTAGTTTGAAAACTCGTATGCTTGTATACTCGCTATTATACAGCCTTCCGTCACCCAGCGGGAAAAACACTTGTACGATGGTAACAGTACGCTTGAACTAACAACGGTAGGAATAGCTAGGACCATACTTGAGGTAGCCATAGCAACTAATATTCATTCTTAAACACTAACACACTTTATTCATACTCGTGCACATGCGCAAATGAACGGCATCCGCCTTTCACCAGGTCGTACTAAAAGCTATTGCAATCATAATAAAAGACTACAAGCACTCTATCTAATGGTTTTCAATGTGTACTAGTTATCATCTCAGTTAAAAGGTTTTAGAGTAACTGTTATATCGGCATTATCTAACGAGCTAAGTGGTGTTAAGTGCTGTAACCTACATTGAAAGCGTATATGAACATTACCCCAGTACATCCGCCTTGCACCATGATGCACTGAAAGGTGCTGTTATAAGATAAGCCTAAACGGACTCTATCCATCTAATGCTTTTAAGAATGTACTACTTATTATCTCAGTTGAGTGGTTTAAAGTAGTCATAACTATCATCTTTCCATTATCTAACGAGTTAAGTGGTATTAAGTGCACATACCTATATTATTTAACTAATGGAAGCTCTTATACGTACATGCTTTGAAGAACACTCTCCATTTAGTGGTTTTAACTGATATCTTACCATTACCTAACGAGCTAAGTGGTGTTGAGTGCTTTTACCTATATCATTAGTCTAATGGAAGCTCTTATCCATACATGCTTTTAAATGCACTCTCCGTTAAGTGGTTTTAGAGTGGTAGTAACTCTTATCTCACAATTATCTGAAAGCTGAGTGGTGTTAAGTGCACATACCTACCGTAAAGGGGTACTAATGGAATAGAGTACCTCTTATCTCTAAAATCCATTAGTAAGGAGTGTGGTGATAATATTTAAATGGAAAAGTGCCTACTATAAGGTCTAACACTACTACTATTATATACGTATTTCAGTGTGAACATACTATTAACAAGTGTTAACATTAATTTTTTTGGAGGTCGGTTGGAAACCTTCCACGGGACAAATCCCCCCGAAAACATGCTTGAAAGAAACAGTGAATATATTCGTTGTGTATACAATTAGTTTGATATACTTCGTCAGTATGAACATCAATGTTCAATATATTTTTGTGCAAAAATTTTCTTTCTATTTCGTTTAATTAGTGCACAATGTCTCGTAGAACAAAATGTGTTGCATCTTCCGTCGATCCACTATAATTCATGGATAATTGTTCGATTATTCGTTTATCCGGATAATATAATGTTCGATTATCCGTTTATCCGAAAAATGTTCATTTATCCGTTCATCCGGATAATGTTCAATTATCCGTTTATCCGAATAATGTTCATTTATCCGTTTATCCGGATAATGTTCGATTATAGGTTTATCCGGATAATTTTTGATTATCCGTTTATCGGGATAATGTTCAATTATCCGTTTGTCCGAATAATGTTCGATTATCCGTGAATCGGATTATTATTCGGAAATTGAAAATTATTCGAATGAACGGATTTCTAATATCCGAACAATGAATTGTTCGATTAATCGGATATCAAATTATCCGGATATTGACAGCCCTACTAAATATAAAAAAACAAAGGTAAGAACATTTCGTTGATTAAATTATACGATTTCTGTTTCTGTTCTGTTATCTCCTATGCAGGTGAGTAATGAATTAGCATATAAATTTATTTGCATAATAACTCCTTGCTTTGAATGATGTGAATTTTTAGTCACATCAGTTTTATCCTTCACTTCATGTGCATTATAGCGAATTGCAAGAAGAGAGCAAGAAAAGAAATTTTGACTTCAGTAGCAGCAACCTTCAAGAAGGAATTAGCTCTCACAATCAAACAAAGATTAGACATTGTTACTTCTATATCAACTTACTCAAATAAGAATAGGGTTAGAAGGAAGGCCCTTGGGATAAAACGTAAAGCAAGATGTTTCTGGCTTTAATGCGTTAAGATTTCCTGATGATTTATTTCTTTTTGAGGATGATACTAATTTCTTCAGTTTGGCAATACAAAGAAAGGGGAACAGAAAATTTGTTTTGCTTACGAAGGATTGAAACAAGTACTGAAGAATAGCAAAGTGGGTTTTTGTGATGGAACATTTCACAGCTGCTTAAAACAGTTTGCCCGACTGTCCATGCCGACATTGGAAGTTCTCTTGACTTAACCCCATCTATTTATGCATTATTTCCAAATAAAACAGAAGCACATTTACCCGCTTTTCTAAGTTTGAACACATCATAAGTGTAGACTTCAACTGAGAGATGAATGTTATCAGATAAAATCTTTCTCCACAGTCACTGTTGTCTGATTGTAATTTTCATTACACCAAAACGAATTGAGAATGTTCTGTTACACTTTGAGAGTTACAGAATCTACCTAAATGATGGAAATGTCCGAGATCACAAAAGGATGTGCGCTGCTCTTTCCCTACTTCCACCAGACTGCATTGATGACATTCTTGCCAGTCCTAGAGGAGAAAATGTTGCGACATTCAACAATAATTTTGTTGAACATTGGCTAGACAATCCACGTATGCCTCTTCATGTTTGGATTAACATCGTACTACAAACTTTGTGACAAGGTCTTACCACAAAGTTACATCGGAAGACAATCTAATATTTTCAGGCTTATAAAGACATGGGAAGAAGATGCGGTTCAGAATTACCATTCTATCTTAAGGCAAGAATGCAGGGAAGACCACATGGGAAACATGTCTATCAGAATTAACATGCAAACCTAATGAAGCTGGGATCGACTTACAAAATAAGGCGAAGTTCAAATGAGTTTAAAAAGCTTACGTTATTTGAATAAGATGCAATATGTTGTAAACTGTGTTAATTTCTAAGGATTAGTTATTGCAAGTGTTGCACCGTTGTCGCTTTTAACCATATATACGATGGAAGTCGGAATCAGTAACAGGAAAGTCGTGGCTTTTGACACTCTTGTTTCGATTATGTTTCACTTGATTCACAAATCGTGGCTTGTGATATGCATAAACCGGTTTCCCAGTGATCGTGGCTACTGACGCCATGACTGCAAGAAGAATTATATTGCACTTTTGTGAGTAAAAGGACCATTGCATTAATATTTTTTTATAAACATTTAAAAGACGTATATTTGAGTTGAAAGTATAATTGTAAATTGTTTCCATAACTTACAAAATTTACAATATGTTTACATAATGTAGTATTAATTTTTATTTCATTTCAGGAGGAAAATAAACCAGCTTGTTTCTAAGTTTATTAAGGAAACATTTTTATTTAAATATATTTCTATAGAAAAGTTGATACTTACTCATTTACTTTTATTATTGTTTGGCTATCCTTTATATTAGGAGAATTAGGTCATCCTAATTTTTTTTTGTGTCTTAAAAAACTTCTAACGTGGACCATACATTGTTATTTACTTCGAGCTTTTCACACCTTGTGAGATCCATTAACTGTACTTCAGAATATTCTATTGTAAGGAATACTACGTTCAAGTACAATTTTAATATATTTAATATGATTTAAATCATATTCATAAAGTAAGTAAACTTCATTCGTATAGGCATAGAAATGTTATTTAAAACATTTAAGACTATATTTGAAATATGAGAAGTGAACAAAATTGGTAATAATGCGAAGCTCCTTGAAATTCTTGAACACTGATAGATTGACGATAAAGCTTTGAAAAATATGTAAGATGTCAATTCATGTATTTTTATACTCTATGTAAATGGATAAGAACATCCTATATATAGGGTCTCTCTCTCTCTCTCTCTCTCTCTCTCTATATATATATATATATATATATATATATATATATATATATATATATATATCCGACAAAACTCTGAATATGAACACTAGTCAAGTACAATTGAATCACAACGCACAGGAATTTATTTCCTTGCATCCGAAGACCATAGATGAAATGTTCGGTCCAGAGAAAGAATCACTGTTTTTTGTAAATGAGATTTAAGTTAATTGTGTTTTCTTGTTGAATGATTGTGGATTTACAGGTTAGTTTAATGGTTGACTTTGTCGTGTATCTTCATTCCCACCACTCCAAGTCTCCTTTCATTTCCGTTCTGTCTTTTGTTTTCACTTAGATCAGGTTTACTAGGTTAATATGGTTTTGCTGATTCGTAGTTTTTCAGTTGCATTACTTGTCTTTCAATATGTAAGTTATGAGAAAGCTGGAAATCGGACTTTGAGCCTTTGTTATTGTTTGAGGAATTGGTCGATATCATTTTTCAGTGCCTTGAGACTTGGTTTCGGATTCTTGTCTCTTGCTACGTAAACTCGTTAGCATGATCTTCCACTGGAGTTCATGACGGTTATTTTTTTTCCTTATGTTAACAAACTATGCGTGGTTCAAGTTTGTTGACAAAAGTTTTCTTTTCTGATCTACAGGTCCTTTACACAGTAAGTCTTATTGTACTATTTGTGTTTCGTATAGGTCGTTGAGACACATATGTTTTCTTGTTTTCTGTTTCGTCCGGCCGGACACTAGTGTATATTGTTTCTTTTAAGAATATGTTTGTGTTGTCTCAAATTCTTGCAATCTTGTCGACATTACAGGGTTACTGTTTTGAGATGTCAGATTTTTGGAAGTTTTTTTGAATAATCGCATCGACTTAGGATGACATCCGCTTGTTACTCGTTCAGGCATTTTGTTGGATAAATAAATGTAGTGTTTAACGTAATTGTTTACCAGAGTTTTTCTTTCATTTTAAGTTTGTGTGTTCGAGTTTTTCATATCCAGTTTTTCCAAGTTTAGTTACCCGGATTTTCGAGTATCTTGAGTTTTCAACTCTTCCAATTTTTTGAATTTTCGATTATTTTAGTTTTCCATGTTTTGTATATGCTCTTGATGAGATCTGGCGCATAGGGGCCCCCGTGTTATCTCAACAAACACCTCTGGGATGCCAAGGTTATGACAAAAGACTAACCACATCATACTCGCTGAATTCACCAAGACCATATCAGTTATCTTAGGGATAACTTGTTATTTAGTGTTTTTTTAAAGTATGTGAATTGTTCCTGAATCGCCTTTTTCGATCTTTCCTAGATGTTATACGTAAAAAGTAGTATATGGTGTGATCATACAAACGAATACGAATGACGAACTTGGACAAAGAGGAAAACACATAACACCATATTAACGCTACGTATACCAACTTAATAAAATTAACAAAGTTTATAGAACAGAGTGCTTTTATAATAACAAGGAATAACGTTCGTAGATACAGCTATCAAACAACACATGCAATTACCTACCATTAGTTAACTTGCATGCACAAACATAGATAGTTAGCCTTCGTTGGGTTAGGTTTCCGAGATGACAGCAGAGAAACATTCCATGCAGAAGGAGAAATAATACATTTCCATATAACATTCAGAAAGAACTACCATTACATGTATTTCCTCATAACAAGCAATAGATCGATTAACGTCCAAAGATAATGCAAACACAAGCATCAGATAACAATGAGAAATTACAAGCTATACAGAACAACATTTATTTACACTGTCGAAGAGCATCCATTACGTGCAAAAGAACCCTCATTTCACAAAATCCTTATAACCGTTTTACCTTTTGTAGATTTCCA
>JAGDQP010070188.1:0-10789 GCA_022664845.1 Lepisma saccharinum
GACTCACCAGATGTTGTAAGAATAATGAAATCGCGACGACTAAAATGAGCAGGCCATGTATTTCGGATGGGAGAAAAATGAAGACTATATTCCATCTTGGTTGGAAATCCGGATGGAAAGAGACCATTAGGAAGACTGAGATGACGTTTGGAGGACACTATTAGAACGGATCTTCGAGAAGTAGGTGTTTGTGATGAAAACTGGCTTGATCTTCCCCAGTATAGAAGCCAATCACGAACATATATTATTGCGGCGATGAACTTGTGAGTTCCGTAAACCATAGAGTAAGTAAATAATTAGAGCGGAAAGATGGACCATCATTTTGATATGGGATACGGTAGACAGGAGCTATGAGGAGAAGCTGAGTTACGTATTAACTTTCGTTTTGATAGCATTTCATTGAGGATTGATATTTAATTTGAATGTCTTATTCTATTTTCTGTAATCGATTGTTTCCATTTAATTTTATATTCGATTGTTGGTCATATTTTATGGATTTATTAATGATGTGAAACAAATGTAAATGGGTAACTTATTCTTGATGTATTGGAAGAGTGGAAAAAAACTGTTTATTGAAGGCAAGAAAAGATGTGAGTGTTGATGGTAGGTTTTATGGAAAAGGGATATAAGTGAGAAGGAAATGTGAAAAATATTAAACTCAAATTATCTAGATATTAATGCTGTGATTTAAATGCCAAAGAAGAGTTAAGTCAGAAATTAAGTGAATTTCGAGTTGGGAAAAGCAATATTGTAGATGTTTAAGTTACTTTTTCATGTAAATTTATGATATTTTGTATTGTCTATAAGTTTTCGTGTCGATTGAATAAATTTGGCTGGTTTCTTTGCTTTATAAAGCAATTACCTGTTTTATTTTGCTTCTTATTAGTGATCATTTTAAGGATAGATGAAGCAGTAACCTCCACTGACCATATGTTAGCATGCGTTCTTGGCAGAGTTGGAGCAGTGTGGATTCTTTCCTAAACGGGATTAATTAGTATTCTTCAAAAGGAGTCTTCTACCTCATAATACCAAGGAAGGAACTTACGAAGCTGTAAATCTTGAGATTAAAGTAGTAAGATTATTAACAACGGCGATTTAAGATTGATAAATTGTTTATACGACGCACCTTTACATAGATATGGCGCCCAACGTGGGGCCATGGTTCAGGAGGAGAAGCGTATGAATGAAGTAGATGTTACTGATGATGAAGACAGTGAGGGATCACAACAGCGAAAATACACTAAGAGCAAAGGTTCCAAACTTAAACGAGAAAGACGAAAGAAGAACAGGAGTTCAGAGAGTCATTTGGAAGAGGAAGACGTAGATGTTAAACAGATTTTCCAATTGTTTATGAATAAAATTGAAGATGAGAGACAAAAGGCAGAAGAGAAGCAACAAAGAGAAAAGGAGCAAGAAAGAATATAAAGACGGAGTGAAAATCAAGAAAGACAAAGAGAAAAGGAAATAGAAAGGGAGGAGAAAGAGAGAGAAAAGGAGGAAAGGCAGAGAGAAAAAGAACAGGAGAAGGTTGAAAGAAGACAAGAGATAGCTAAGTTGAAAAGTTACATATTAGAATTCATGGGACAACAGAATGAAAGAATGTCTCAAAATAAACGGGATATTAAGGAGTGTAGTCAAAGGTTAGAAAAATATCATGATGATGTATTACGTCAAAGGCGTCAACTAGTCGAAATAAGAGAAGAGATAACGATTGTTAAGCAACAGTTGTTGGAGATTAATGCGCAAGATGGTATAGGAAGTAGTCTTCAAGAGCAAGGTATAGGTAGGGATAGAAGAGCTATATTGGAACGAGGTCGGATGATTCGGGAGGAAGGTATTGAGAGATAGAACGAATTTGGTGATGTGAGGACCAATAACAATGAGTCTTATTACACGAGAAATGACAATCGAGGTTTCTATGAGGATGTTGAGCATGAAGTTCAACGATTCGGAAGCGATGATGATAGTGCGAGAGAGAATCACATGTCTCGAGATTGGAAGGAGGAGTTTGTTCAGTGTTTGATGAAAATGTTGAATGCACAAACACCTAAAGAAATATGTATTAAAGAGTTAAAGGACATACGGAAATAGTGTGGAGATAGTAGCGAGCTAAGTCCAACTCAATATTTAAAATATTTGACTACTAGTATTGAAGCCTAAATGCAGAAACTCAATTAAGATTATGATAGGCTCTGCAGCTGGATGGCTGAATTGTAAATTGAGATGTATTAAGTTTCTGTCATTTGTTTTGGGAAAAGTTGCTAGTCAAAGTCAGATTAAAGACAAAAGGAAAAGGCTAGAGAGGACAGTTTGATCACAGATAAAGAGCTATGAAGAGAACGTTACAAATTTAAAAAGAAACAGATGAGCGTATGTCGGAGAAGGATTTAGTTGAAAGTATCATCAAAATTCTGCCTAAGGAGCGTCAACAAGAACTGATGCTTTTAAATACAAATAGTTTCGATCCTCTATTAAAATATAAACAGAAGTTAGATGAAATGAATATGGAAAGGCTGGATTATAACAGTAGAGATGAAGACAGAAGAAATTGGAATAGGCGTAGTTATGAGTTTAGCAGCAATAGTTTTAGAAAGGATAAGTACAACAGAAATAGGTTCAATACAAGGAACAGAACATGGGTAATAGTGAAGTTTTTTCTCCGCCATTTGTTACCACGAAGGTTACTGAAAGACGAAGTCCTTCTGTGAAGTTAATCGAGTTTAGTGAAAAATATCAAGAGAAGACCTGATCACTTTTCTAAAAAAAAAATACCAGAAGACGTCAGAAATAAGATATATAACAAAAATCTTTAAACATTTATCTCAAGTACCTGACGAGACGAAGGAGAATCTTTCGAGGGTGTTCTATCTGTTGACCATCTAGCCTAAGAGATAAGGCGTTGGTTCACTGGTCGGAAGGTAACAGATTCAAATTGCACTGAAGTCAAATTATTTTTTTTACTGTTTCTTTCATTCATAAGAATGTTATTTTTCTTTGTTACTACTTGAATAATTACTCCATTTTGCTTCTTTTTACATTTTCAACATTTTATTGCGTGGTTTTAATGCTCAAAAGATGAAAAATTTTATGTCAACAGATGGCAATTCCTCTGAAAACGATTACATTACCATCGACAAGAACTACTCCCATATTTGTTCGAGCGGAAATTTCTTATCTTTTCCCCGATGGAAATCCGGTCTAAAGAGCGGTTCCTGAGAGAAATTTCGCTCTTTGGATTTCGTGTATATTTGTAGCATTGACTGAAATGGTTATTAGTGTGTACAAAGACAAAAATTGAAATAAATTAAATTTCTAATACAATGTTTGTTTTTATAATTCTAATGTAAACTAACCTCACTTTAAATTACCTGAAGTCAGTTACGTAAGAGGGGTCACCCAGGTAAAAGATGATGGTATTTGGCGCTCCCCCTTATAAATATTTTTGCTATATATGTTTTCGTCTCACGTTTTAAATAGAAATTTGTAATTTTTCCATTTAAAATCCGACCCTGAATATATGGTAAGCATACTCATTAAAGTAGCAGATACTTGTAAAGTTGTAATCAAACTGATATGATGACTTTCTTCAATGTTTCTATCAACTTTTAATCATTCAAATAGAGACACACTTACAGCATCAAATTCTCGAAGATTATCGATAACTCTTTTTGAAGTCATTATTTACTTTAAGTTTCATTACTCATCTATGGAGTTCATCTCGAGATTGCTGTCCATTAGATTTCATAGTAATTTGTAAATACTAGTGCTCTCTGTTGTCAACTTTTTAAAAACACTCTTAGATTTTGAAAATTTTTGAAAAATGTTAAAAAGTTGGAGTGTGAGCGAGGAGGGTCCAATCTCTCTGGAAAAGAAAGGATAGCTTATTTGTAGTCTTGGTCCTTGCATGTGGTTCTTTCACTTAAATGTTAATAAAATATTAAAAATAATTATGACGAACAAAGTAAATGCACGTATTTTTCTTTACAATGCTGCTGCACACAGAGCAACTTTGAAATCTGACTGTTAACCTTATCAAACTGATATAAAGTTGTCAGTAGTGTTGCTCTGAAATTAATTGCAACGTTCCTGAAATGTTAGGAGAAAATACGAAATGTTAACTTATAGCAACGTTTTGTTGCTATAAATTATATCTTAACGTTTTGCTTCTTTTTAACAAAGATAAATTTTCAGTCTATTACAAAATTGTAAACATTGCTTAAATTGAATTTTTGTTAATTGCTACAGAACCATCAGTTCAATTATAATTTTCGCTTTTATTTAAATATTGTTTAAAAATAAAACAAAAGAGGGTACAATTAATGATTTATTTTAAATAGAAAAAATACATCTAAGAAATTTAGTGTAGAGATAAAATGATAAAAGTTCAAATGTGAAAATATGCGATCAATTAAAAGAAGAAAAAAAAACATTTAAATTTATTTAAATATAAGTAGACAGTATTTGCACAAGATTCAATTCAATTGGTTTTTGTTTGAAATTGATTCATTCAATTCAAGAGCACCATAGGGGCTTGATAAGGAAGGACCTATGTTTCTTAGTTTCCACGATACGAGAACAAGCTTACGTAAAAATTGAATCTAAGCATACGAACAGATAAGATTCAAAAAATTATATGCTTCAAATATAGAGCTTTAGAGAAATAAACCAAATGTAATTCTCAAAAGGTGCATTAAGAGTTAGTAGACCCCCAATACGTAAAATTCGGTCTTAGAAGTTTAAGGTCGTTTCCAGGGCCACCTAAATTTGAACTTTAATTTCAATTTCGGTTCAAGCTAATACGCGTGTTATAAAACCTAATCTATGAAGCTAAATTAATAGCATTTGATTAAATTAGGATAAAGTAAACAGGTATAAATATACCCCAGACAACAAAACGAACTTACATTAATTATGCTTAGTTGGGTTCCTTGTTACTAAACAAGTATACCTAATTTCCCACCCATCTCCTATAAGGATTAAATAAGAAAAATTCAAGTAAAGAATTAGAAAATACGCCATCAAGACACTATACTAGAGGTAGATCTAAAACCCCGAAATAGAAAAAACCGTCTACAACAAAGAAAATTTCTAAGAAACAGAAATTAAGACAAGCACCCACACCTTCACCCAAACGTTCTTTTAGAAAAGAAACTGAGAATGTAATTTCTAGTGAGATTGAAATGTATGGAAGTCAAACTAGAGATGAGTCCCCAAAAGAATATTCGACATCGTACGCAGGGAACACATCGCCAGGGTCGCAAACTTTAAAAGAAGACTTTCAAATAGAATCTACCTCCAACTCTCCCATAACCTCTTGAAACTCCATCATGCAAAACAATAATTATCCAAATAAAGAAACTGGAAAAGTGGGGGGATAACCTCGGGAATGAGAGGGAGAAGGTAGAAACTCACCAACCTATGCTCTTCATAGAAAATTCTGCATATTCAAAAGGAAATGATGCAACTCAAGAGAGAATAGGCAAAGGTATTAGCAACAAGGAAACACAAATATTAAATTTAAAACCAAATTCAACCTACACTAAAACAACTTCGGGGGGATTCGCCATTAAATTTATCAATACAGGACTCGATTATACCTCAAAATTGCACACAAAGTAAGAACATAAACACCATACAAAATCAAGAACAGATTAATCAGACTTCAAGTACACCAAACAACGGTAAGGAAAAAGACACAAACAATGAAAATCACAATACTCAAGACAATAAAGTACAAAATGCAGATAAGAACACTAATAAAGAGGAATAAGAGAATAACATGAAACATGTAATTATCATTAGTGACATAATATATGATCTAAACGATCCTTTAGTACTGTAAAGAATGATAAACTCTAGCCTTCAGAACATCGGTTTGAAAGTTTTTCCTCTGAAAAAACACACAGAACTCAAATTTCACTTCAAGGAACATTCGGACAAAACTCTTTCCTTGGGAGTCTTTATAGAAAAGGATTTTGGACTACATGCAAAAATGGTCCCCTTCGAAGAAAAGGAAAAAAGATCCACAAAGCCAATCAGTACCACCACGTTCACGGCTGTAATTAGAGGAGTTCCAACAAATATTATGATGGACAAATTTAAAATACATCTCAAACAAAAAGGCATGCCTATTACTAATGTCACTCTTATTCAGAATGATAAGGGACCTCTTCCACTAGTTCTTCTGTTTATGAAGAATCCAAATCTAATTGGCTATTTAATAGACCAATGGCATTTTTATAGGATATTGTAGATACAGACTAGAAGAATCCAAAACTATGGGAAGACCGTTTCCGTGTAAAATGTGCTTAAAATACAACGATGGTAAACAGTGCACAAACAAACCAAAATGCTATAAATGCGGTAATCAACATCAAAGTTACACATGCAAAGTAACACCCAATAAATCTTACTGCGGAACATGCAGTAAATTGAGACATAGAACAGCGGCCTCAAACTGCCCCATGAGACCCACAAAAAATCAACTAGTAAATCGTGGGGAAATATACAGATAGTCGCCCCTTAATACAGAATTTTTTATCTCTGAAAAGGCGATATAAACTACAGAGGTTAGAACTTCCACAAAACATCCCTACAAATTCTGACACTCACAAAAATGAAGTTGAAAAAATCTCAAAATGAGGAGACGATCACAGTACCTCTAAATAATATTATGAAATGGGTCACTACGATACTTTCCCCTCTCGCTTCCAAAAAAAACTCACAAGCAACTCTTCACTCGGTTTTAAATCAAGTTTCAGAAAACCTCTTGTAATGCCATATAAACACGTTCACCTCTATAGATGGGCACTTCTATGTAGGAATAGAAAATTTTTGAAAAACTCAAAAAAACAATAAAGGAACATCCCAAACCATAGAAGATAATGTTGATGAATAACAAAACAAACAATAAAAATCAAAGCAAGGACCAAAATAACTCACCAACAATTATTTTTATAAATATAAATGGATTAAGAGACAAGATTCAGGAGACACTACTTTTGGCTGACATCACAGCTGACATCATAGTCATAAACGAAACCGAACTAACCTCCAAAATTCAGATAAAAGCTTCAGGTTATCACGATCTCAGAAAAGATAGACAATGAGCCAGCGGGGGAACGGCAATTTTGGTAACAAAAAATATAAATGTCCGGGAAATAGAAATTCCAAATACACTTCAAGATCCAGAAAATACATCGATATTAATAGCTATTCATCATCAACCAGATCCTATTTATATCGCCACCTTGTACTCCAGTCCATCCAAAGACATTAAGAACAGTATTCCACTATTTAAACACCTGGAAGGATACAAAAATATGTTCATTATAGCAGATTTAAATAGTCATATGATGGGCGATAGAAAAACGGATGACAACGGCAAGTTCTTATTCCAATATCTTCTACAATCTCCATTCATCAACATAAACGATGGTCCCACCAGATTCGCAAATAATATTGAAACAGCTCCAGACCGTATTCTAGTATCTCCAACTTTAATAAATAAAATAGTGGACAAATCAGTCAATAGAAATCTTCCCTCTGATCCTGGGGAGATTACTATCACTCTGCAATTAAACATTGATAAAACTAAGAACTTCTCTCAATACGTTAATTTCAATAAGGCGAACTGGGAAAAATTCAGGACATTAATAGAACAGGACCTCACAAATATTAAACTACTACTAACCAATTCAGAAGACATTGAACAAACAAATAAAAAAAATCATAAATTCACTTCAAACTGCCATAACCAAATCTGTTCCCACAGAGAAGATCATCAAGCACGCAGAAAGACTCCCAGTCGACATCTTAAATCTAATTAGACATAAAAGATTTCTACATAGAACCGCACATGAACGTCCTTCAGAATTCATCAAACACGAAATCAATCAACTTCACAGGGAGATTAAGAAAAAAAATAGTTGAATTCAGAGAGCAGCAGGGCACACTTTTCATCTCAAACATGATCGAAAATTATCACAAAAACCCAAAAGCTTTTTGGAAGACTGTATCAAACAGAAGAGGCAAAAGAAATTGACCTAGTCTTCCCCACACGTTAGACAACAGACCTATAAATTCAAATAAAGATAAAGAAATTCGCCAACAAATCCAAAGAAGTTGTAATCAACAATCCTGAAAGAATTCAAATAGAAGTTTCACAAACAGCAGCCACAATTCGCAGTCTCATCAATCATCATCAAGACATTACATAAGAGGATAGGCAGGACAGGCATAACGGCAATATCGACACCTTACTTTCGGAAATCACTGTAGAAGAAGTCACAAATATACTAAAAAGAAAGAAAAACACAACTCCGGGGCCAGACAAAATTTCCATATATCGCTTTAAAAAGAAGTCCACCGATCCTTCATAAACTATTAACAGAAATCTTTAACTTATCTCTCAAAACTGGATACATCCCCTTGCAGTGGAAAGAAGCCTATACTATCTTCATTCCTAAACACAATAAAAACCGCTTTAATTCAGACAATTACAGACCCATTACTCTGACCAATACGATTGCCAAAATTTGTGAAACAATATTAACAAAGAGACTCAGTGCCTTCTGGAGCAAGAAAACCTTATCACTAACAGTCAGGCGGGATTCCGCCTAAATATATCCACCATGGATCAACTAATTAGAGTAACAACAGATATACAATACAGCATAAACAAAGGAAAAAGAGCGGCAGCCGTTTATATGGACCTGACGGCTGCTTTCGATACGATGTGGCATGACGGGCTTCTGTACAAATTATATGCATTAAATCTACCAACCACTATCATTCGATGGATCAATAATTTTCTTACAAATAGAACAACCAGAATTAAGCAAGGAGGCGAATTATCAAACCACACAAATATCCAAAAGAGGAGTGCCACAAGGAGCAGCCTTGAGCCCAACTTTATATACAATCTACGTAAATTATACACCAGCCCCTACACATAAACTAACGAAATTGGGCTTATTTGCTGACGACACAGCATACTGGACCACAGCACTCACAACTGAAGCTGCCATTAAAAAGCTCCAACGAATAACAGCAAAATTCACCGCCTGGTGCAACACATGGAGACTTCTTCTGAACCAGAACAAAACTCAATTCATAGTTTTGTACCCGTCGAGCAGAGGTACAAGAAAGGACAAAGAAATGTCCATACTTATAAAAAAAAATTACAAAAATATATCCTACATCAACTGCGAAATATTTGGGAGGACATTTGATCAATGCTTAAACTTCAAAAATCACATTAAGATTAGGAAAACTGCAGCTCTCAAAGCGTTAGCCTTGATGAAATTCTTTTTTCGGTCAAAACCTTTCACCTCAAATCAAAACTAGATGATATTTGGCTATTTTAAGACCAATGGTAATATATGGACACGAACTTTTTCACTCCCAAATAAATACAGTTCAAATACAAAAGTTCGAGAGATACTGGGTAAGATATACAAAACAGATGTGGAAGGCAAACAAAAGAGAACTGTCCAACAATGCAAATATCGTCCCAATAGACATATACATGAAAAACAGACAAACAGTTTACTTTCAAACAGCAGTAGAGAAAAAGTTCATCACAGAAAATTTACCTCAAAATATGAATGAGAAAATTCTAAAACATCTAATCACTTTCCAAGGACATCTAAGAAAGTAAACAAACTGCACAGTGGAATCAACAAATAGAACTAAGATATAAACTTATTCACGGACGACGATCAGACTGAAGAAAAATATCAATTATACCAATGAAAGAATGATGGCTTTCACACTAAACATCTAATGACTTCCCAACATTCCTCCTTGTTTCCTAACTCCAAATTTACATCCAACTAAACAGATTTTTTTTCAAACTTAACTTTAAGAATTAAGAACACAATTTAAACAAAACATCTGAAACGGTCTTTTAATTTCTGGCTTTTTATCGGAGATTTCAGCGGTCACTTTCTGTGCGCTTTCTGCAAAATATTTTTTTGTTATACTTCCAGTCTAAACCGTTTTCGACCAACTGCTCTTAGTTGAGTAGAAAATTGTATGAATTGGCTAATCTGGCTGTTTGCTTGGTGGGTTGTGTTTGTGCTGGGACAGAGCCCGATTAAATCAAACTAATTACCTTTAAATACTAAACTATTTATGTACTTCAATAGGACGAAAGTCCATCCTTGTGGCCCTGCGGGGCCAGGCATTTACTTTATCGTCATTGCACTAGGTTCATAGCAAGCAGTTTAAGAAATATGTACGTAAAATATATTAGGTTTCTTGATTATTATTTTTTTTTGTCATAAATTGTATCTGTGACAAGTTGCTCTTTGGCTAATATTGTATACACTATAATATTTAGAAGACTTCAACTTCCACGTAATAAGTAATGTACTTACATGCCAATACTCTATCTTTTCCCATTGGGTTGGGATACCAGGCTACAAATGCACCTGTCTGAGAATATGAGTGGAACTACTGATTTATCCTCCTACTGTACAAGACTAAATATGGGACACCTTCAAACTTTTCTTCATCTCAACAAACACTTGGAAATCACATGAGGACAGATCAAGGCTGTAAGCTGGATCGACCAGAACTTCCTAATGGAAGTTGCAGAGTGCAACTTGCGTACTGTTGGCTGTGTGGGGCAGAGTTGCAATCAGATCAGATTCCGGTTCGGCTTGATTTTACATTCACGCCGGCAGTCCTAATCTGAACTGGAACGTAGCTCGCGCTGGCTGAAATCTGAGCGATAGAGTTTCAATCGTGCTACTCTTTCGTGCCAAACTCGCCAATTATTCCC
>JAGDQP010070196.1:0-10788 GCA_022664845.1 Lepisma saccharinum
GTGTGTGTGTGTGTGTGTGTTGGTGCTCTTTGTATGAGGATTTTTTGAAAGAATGCTAAACCAAGATATTTGCTTCTATTTTTTACATTTAACCACCTACGTCTCTTGAGATAAGAGAATATGTGTTCTCTTCTCTTCAAATTGAAAATAAATCTGGCACTGCTGTTTTCAATTTTCTGTAGCTTATAATTTAAAGTATTACTTAAGTTATTGCAGACCAAGCAACCATAATCTATATTAGGCATAATAAGCGTTTTAACCAAATGAGTCTTCGTTTCTGAGTTTAAAATATGTTTGAGAGGATGTAGGCATTTCAATTTGGAAATTGAATTTTTTGCTGTACGTTTAACATGCGCATTCTAATTAAAGTTTGAATCAAAGATTACACCTAGATTTTTTTGTAGCATTGGCTTACTGAATTGGTATATTATTGATCGTGGGGAAGCCTAGGTTCAGCTCTTCAATATTCTTTACGTTGGCTGGGGTGCCAATTAACAGCATAAATGATTTAGAGGCATTTAAAGTTAACCAGTTATTTTATGACCAAGAACTTATGGAATCCAAGTCTCTCTTAAATTACTGACCATGTGAACGTGGAGAGTAGGTACTGAAAGCTAGGGTGTATTTAAATAAACGGCTGAGAGTAGCAAGTTTAATGACTGATTTAACAACTCCTTTGTTATGGTCTGTGTAGATAAGTGGTCAGCGTGTTTAACTCTCATTCTCAAGATCGTTGGTTCGATTCCAGATCCTAATTTCTAATCATTTTCTTCAAAGAATTAAACATTGTAAATGATGCTCGCGATTGCTCCTTAAAAAGATTTATCCCGTAAAGGGAGAAAAACACAAGACAGAGAGAGGGAGGCATGGGGAGAGAGACGCAAACTGTGAATTCATAAGCATTAAAATTTAATTTATTTCCGTGTCTTACTCCATTTTTCTTTTCCTCTTTCCTTGTTTTCTCCCCTCTGTTTTCGCTCTTTTCCCGTCTTCTTCCATGCTTTCTCCCTCTCTCTCTTTCTGTCTCTCTATCTCTTTCACTCTGTGTGTGTGTGTGTGTGTCTGTGTTTGAACAAGACAAGAATTAGATTTCTGCCTATGTATTTCGATGTTCTCTAAATGATACTCACCTACTAGTTATTTTTTCCTCCAAATGGAGGAATACCCTAGTATGCCATGTTTTGGCGCATATTTGTACTGTCATGTTGGTTGTCTGACTATTAGGAGTACAATTAAACAATTCTTCTGAAGGAAAGAACTATTATTTCTTACAACTCCAACCTCCATTTACTTTTGTTAGTAACTGTACAAGCTACTGTCGACTTTTTTTTTTAGAAAAAGAACCACTCATTTCGTAAAAGGAAATGAATTTAAAAATACATTCCACGCAACTCTTGTTTACAGAATAGTCAATAGTGAGAGCTATGGAATTGCCCTGTTCACCTGTAACCCACTACCTACACCACCATAGCTTGTCCACCCACTTCCTCAAGCGCAACGGCTCACCCTTCAGTCTTCCTTCCAACCACCAACAGATTTCAAGTATTCATACGATTAAACAAAAGGAAAGCAAAACGCGTATGATTAATAAAACTATAAAATGTTTGGACCAAATAAGGATTCAGGGCGGTAATCCAATGATCTTAAAGTTGAAAACCTAATAATAATTGTCGTTGGCCCAAGTGCGGATTTAGGTTGGCACAACACCGATTTTACAGTTGAGGAGCTAACAATAAATATGGTTGGGCAAACATAAAATTGGTTAGCATAACAACCGTTTTCTGTTGAAAAATTAACAATAAAAGTCATTGAGCCAATGTAGAAATTGGCTGGCATCCCAACCTCTATTTGAAAACGATAAATATTATTATAAAATGCATTGGTTTTAAGTTGGTAACGCAATTCACGATTCCCCAACGATAACGCACATTTTCTGCTGATGGGCCAACGGTTTGTAATACACGGGTGGTGGCCCCGGGACTCACCTAGTCATAAAGCTACCGTTTTATTAAGCATCAAAGTGATGAGAGAAAGTGATGTCACATAAAACGAAGAAAGTGGATAAGAATGAGGTAAGATTGAACTTTTGCTGACCACTGAAACTGAGGAAGCCTAAAACTGTACTTGATAACTGAGGTTCCGTGTCTCTTGTTCTGCGTTTCTCTGCTCTGAGATGAGATGTTTTTTCTGCGCATTCTTTATTGATCTTCTTCTGCATCGCCTATGAGTATTGTGCTCTGCCTTGGAGAGTGCAGAATGTGATGTAATCTTATATTTCTGAAGTTCTTTTAGAACATGCTTATGTTGAGTTTTACATGCTTTTCCACCGTGTTACGACCGGTGTAGCTTATGGGATGAATTTTCTATCTCCACATATACTGTTTGCATGTGCTCATGTGTATTCCGTTACCTCCGCGCACTCCCTTTTCACAGTTTTCTTTGGTAACACTGTCAATTTCCAACGACCTTCGTTGCCTTTTCCTAGTCATGTTTATCATGCATGCTTTTCGTCTATGCAATGTGATTTTAGCGGATGTAAGCCCCAAGCGAAGCAGTGCCTTGTTCGGCCTGCCTTCTATCTCTCGGCCACTCGTCTGAGCTTTTACTAAGTGGATCTAGATCTTTTATTTTATTTATTGAAGTCTGATTATATTTTAATTACACCCTCTTTTGTGGCAAAAATTGTAACTCAGGAAAATACTGGGTCGGAGAATATTCCGGTGACGTCATTTAGCCGAGGTGGTGACCGGGTTAGGGCCACTTCTTAGTTGGCGTTTCCGAGTACACGGTCTGACTTCCGTCAGTGTTGCCTGGGGCGTTACTGGTCAGAGGGAACATTTTTATTTTGAAAATTCTTACGAATCTGATTGTGAAAAAGCTAGTAAATCAATAGATTTACTAACTTTATCTAATGATATTGATTTCTCTCCAAATAGATTTAGACAAAAGTCCTGCTGAGAAAGACTTTATTTTGGTACAGTTTCACGCCAGGGAAAGAAAAATGTCTCCTATTTCAGAAAAATAGCTCTAAGAAGATGAAGTAGGAGAATATGAAATTATGTTTTTCGTAGTAGTAGTAAGCGTGCGTCAATTGAAGACCTTGCGTCTGTCCACAAAGAGCAGATAAAAACGATTCTTCCGAAACCTAAGTAGTTGGGTAAAACTAAGCAATAAACTTCTTGTTTCAAGTTTGGAATATATTTCTCTCTTTTCATTATTCATTAGCGTAGTGTTTTGGAAGCTGAGCAACAGGCCAAACACGAGTCTATTTTATTCTAGTTCCAGTATCTTTGTTTTCTATCTTTATTACGAAAATTTGGCCTTGGAATAACTCACGAGTGTGCGTTTCATAGTGCCCCAGGATATGTTTCATTCAACCCCAAAATTTTGTAAACATTATTTAGTATAGACCATTTTTAGTAACTTTGACTTCGGCCCGTCACGATTATGAATGCGATACTAATTAAAATTCACATCCATGCCCCAGCTGGGATTCGAACCTGGGATCTTCGAGTCGCTGGCTTAGCGCCCCCCACCCACATGGCTACTCATTATACCCCAAGTACGGGGTACTATGAAGCACAATGATTGTTATTTCTTGTAGCATCTCTTTAAAAATACAAATAATGATAAATTTTATAATTCTCAATTGTAAACTAAAGATTGGTATCTTCATATACTGAAACCTGTTCATTTTCTTTGATACGAACAAAAAAGCGTACTGAAATTGATTTTTTCGTTACATTGTCTCCATCTCCCCTATACAATTTGTCTGATGCAATACTGTAATATACAAGGCATAACATATGAAATGTAAATTTTGTTTACTAATCGGAAAGGAGCCAATTTTTCGTGTCGCACCCGGTATATTATCAAACAATTGAGGTTCAAAACTCGCCTTATCCACTTTTTCGAAATAAGATAGTTGGATTCCATAGTGTTTGACATGCTGCTTTCGAAAATGATATTCATTTTATTCAAAACTGACTATAAATGAGGATTGAATTTAGCTTCCGGTCCAAAACTTGCCAACTTTTTACACTGTGTCGCTTCAAAACTTACCTTAAAACCTATCCACCCAGACCAATCATAGGGCTCGTTGGCTGTTAGAATTATGGATATTGCACTGTGGCCAGTATGGCTCTGGTCCAGTCTGTTTTTCTTATTCTGCTGTACGTTATATTATCAAGAAATCCAAGCTAAAAGTGGAGGCTAAAAAAAAACAGCTAAAAAGTTGAAAGCTAAAATCTAAAATTAAGAAAGCTAAACTTGAAAATATAAAGAACCGTTATTCTGCCGGTAACACTTTATGGTTGCGAAAGTTAGAGTATGATCTGGCAAATAAACATAAATTGCGTGTGTTTGGAAATAACTTTTGAGAAAGATATAGGCATATGGGCCGACACGGTACTAGTGCCCGTAGAATGGAGGAGACTGTATGATGAAGAACTGCACAGACTGTATGATTCATTCGACATTATAAGAATAATGAAATCGAGACTGCTAAAGTGGACAGGCCGTGTAGCTCGGATGAAGCGGGCTCGCGGTGGCTCATATGGTAGAGTGCTCATCTTAAGGGTCGCGGAACCATCCCTGCTCATGCTATGGGGGCTTTATGGTGGACAAACACCGTGTGCGTGGATTTTCTCAGGGTGTTCCCGTTTCCTCCCACTTTCTTCATTCCACCAGTTCATCTCATCATCATCCATCCGGCCTGAGCCAAAGTTGCCTAAAGGCCTTAAAATTAATTCAATTTCAGATGGAGCAGAAACAAAAACTGCATTTTATCGTGGTTTGGAAGCAAGAAAGAAAGAGGCCACTGGGAAGGCAGAGACGTCGTTACGAGGATAATAATAGAAAAGATTTTGGACAGGTAGATGTTCAAAATGAAAACTGGCTTGATGTTTCCCAGGATAGAATCCAATGGCCAAAGTTTGTTACTGCGGTGATTAGCTTGCGAGCTCCGTACGCCATAAAATAAGTTAGTTAGGTTGCAAGATGGACAGTAATTATGCTCTCTGGCTGCTAATGATTGAACATTTTCATATGTCCTCTTTCCATATAGAAAAAGAAAATAATGTTTATGGTAATAAGTAATGTTGCATTAATATACTGAAAAGTTTTTATTATTCACGCAGTGCTTGTTTGAATGTGTGTACTAAAAATACTGTATTAAAACTTAGTGATTCATACTAATTTTTATTCCTATTATCCGTTCATAACAAAATTTCCGCACCAAAATTAGCATTCTCCATGTTGCCGGAACAAAATTGGCTATTTTCAAATTTCGAGTTACTTTTTCTCATACTATATATATTTCATATTTATTATTATAGAACAATTCTAAAGATTCATATAAATAAACAAAGTTTTGCGTAGTACACTAGAAAAATTAATTAATTAATAGTTTTTTTCAGTTCCTATAAAATGCATCATGGTGTAGAGAGCGAGTTTTGCAAAGTCATGCCTCAATTATTACTACACTTTATTAATATTGGATACTTGAATTAATTCTCGCTGTTTTTGTCACAGAACGGAAAATGGTATTCTAGTCAAAGTAGTTCCCGTTGGAAGCTACATCTTGTTCCCATCTTAGAGGTAACAAATGGATTCCACCGTTAAAAAAAGGGGAGGGGGTCTTTCGAGGCGATCCAGTGATCAAGCCATTTTTCGATATCTGCAAAAGAACAGAAATGTTGCTCAGAAAGGCCATGTTGTAGCGGCAGAAACAAGTTGTGATCTGGCGGAGCAATGTCCGGGGAACATGGCGGGTGGAGTAAGATATCCCATCCAAATTCCGCCAAGATGTCCTTGAGGGGTTTGGAGACATGCGGTCTACCGTTGTCATGGAGCAGAATAACGCTGTCATTTCTTGTGGCGTATTGAGGGCGTTTGTCCGTGGTTGAACGTTTCTAATAGAGTAATTGTCGTCGGTATCGTTAACATTGATCGTTTCACCTGGTTGCAACAGCTCAAAATGCACAACACCGGCTTGATCCTGCTAAGTTTAATATTATGACCGTTGAGTGATCTATAAGACATCCTAGCAGATATAAGTTCATCATTACGTATGTGGAAGATAAAAGAGAAAAACAACTATACTTTCGAAAGTGGACTAGGACTAGCCTGTAACTATACTATAGTGGACTAGAAAAGCAACTATACTTTTGATTACAAGTATACATAATTAAACAAGACATTCCGGAGTTCAATATAGTAGACGTTTATTAGTATACCCACATCGTAATGTGTAAACATGACCAGTAAGATAAGATGTCTTGACTAGACAGCTCTAAGATAACTCTGTACCTACATCACCAAAAGACCTCTTGAGACATGAACAGATAATGATTTGAATGAATTATACCTGATTTGAATGAATTATAGTTTCATCTTTGGTACAGAGTTCCGATACAACATAGACGAAAGACCGATGGATGCATCTACATCCTTAAACTACGACCTAGCAATTCGATATATTGATTCTCTTAACTACGAGAGAAAACAAAGATGTATCGCTTTCCAACACAAGTGATGAGGAAACAACGTTATTTTAACATCGCGGTTACATACAAAAGAACAATGAAAACAACAACAGTGTTGAGAAACAAACTAGAATATGGCACATGGCAGATCCCACTGAATGCAGAATATCAACTTCTTTCCATGAATATTCATTCACTATTGACCTTCAGGTTGATGGTTCGTCGGGACGCACCCATGACTTCCTGCGCTTAGGTTTGTCGTAACGAATTCATTTTTCATCGCTACTCACTATTCGATGCAAAAACAACTTCCGTTTTTGTCTTTGCAGCAGCACTTCACAAATGGTTGGACGTTTCGCAGTATCTCCCTTCCGCAATTCATCGTAGACCCAGTTGCCGCCTTTATGGATCATTATCATTGCTTCTAAACGTTTGATAACAGTTGACTCATCGACATGTAGTGTTTCCGACAACTATTTGAGCGTTTGACATGATTCCTCTTCCAGTAATGCCTCCAATTTGCGGTCTTCAAACTTTTTTGGTCCTTCACGTCAAAATCGTTGTCTTTGAAGCGTCGAAACCAATCACAGCAAGTTGTTTTCGATAGAGCATGTTTTCCACAGGCCTCCACTAGCAAATGATAACTTTCAGCAGCAGATTTTCTTAGATGAAAGTAGAACAGGAATCTTCGCGCAAATGTTTTATTTTTTGGTACGAAACCTGACATCTTTAATGGGATAAAACTTGAGTTCTTTGCACTTCGATCGCGTATTCCACACTGCTTCTCACAACCTACTACCGGTATTTGCATGCACAACAATAGTCACTTATGGCCCGATTGATATCGCACAACTGCTGCTCTCTATTTGGCAACAACGAGAATTAATTCAAGCACCTAATATATTAAACTATTAATATTTACTGACATAAATAAAATCAACCTCCTTTTTTATTTTGTCATCATTTACTTAAGTTAATCTTAGGTTATCTTAGATTACGTTACTTTCTAAATACTTGCACACAATTTAACTTACCTATGAAAGTGTGTTTATTCTGTTACCATATGCAGAGCCGACTTTAAGTCAATCGGCGTTCTGTTGTAAATTTTCTATGCGCCCTCATAAATAGTAATTTAATTTTCCGAACTCATACGATACACGCGCACCCGAAATGGTTGGCGCCCCCCAAATTGTGGCGCTCTGTTCGCAGGAACAGTTCGAACACCCGTCGAGCCGGCTTTGACCATATGGATTCGGTTAACAAACTTCTCTTTCAAAGGTAGAGTGTTGGCTTAGAATCTTGGAGGTTGTCAGTTCAATCCCAGCGGCCAACCATCCCACTAATGTTTTCCAGGGTTTTTGTGCCACACCAGACAAATGCCGGGATGGTACTTTAACTTAGGTCCTAGCCGACATCTTCCCGCATCCTCTTCTCTCTAATCCAGATCTGAGCCTTAGATTGCTAAAGGTCATAAGTAAATTCAAATTCTCTTTCAGGGCTAGTGGAATTCAATATTTCAGATTCACTGTTCACATCACGTCAGCTTCAATTCACCTCTACTTGGAGCTGTAAATTGAAACTGTGTACTGTGTACGCGTTAATCTGTATTTGTTCTCAATGAAATCTAATTAAATTAGTTAAAGTAACTAATTTTAGTTTAATAACCATAAAAAGTCTAATAACATTAACTGTTTTCAATGACTTTGAGGAGTATATAAAGTCCATCCACGCAGGGAGAAACAATTACATCATGGTTTTTGTATCTGGCGTGTATCTGTTTTTTGTATTTGTATATTCGTGGTATTCAGCGGACTAATTTCAATACTGGTACTGGAAGACGACACTACAATTTGTTACTATCACGCATTAGTTTTACATCCCGTATAAGATATTTTAAGGCTACACATTTTCTCAGAATGAAAGTAGTAATTAATACCTTGCCAAAAATTATAAATCATCCATTACATGTTGCTAATATCCAAGAGACATGTCTCAACCATAGATAAAATATAATATCTCAGCATAAAAACTTTTATCGAATGTGCGTTATCTACGCTCGACTAGTGACATCTATTAACACTGTAACGTAATGCGTGTTCTGTATGTTAAACGTAGTAGTATTGGCACTTGAGGACCTCGTTTTCAAACTTCAAGAGCAAATCTATTGCTGCTTTATTTTTTGTTCATGACTAACAGTAAACTCTTTCCCGAAATTAATTTTATAAAGAAACAATAAAAATGCAGAACATGTATTGTTTTATTTCTCTTCAAAACAGCATTTTACAGACAACAATGACAAAGATGTGTTGTTTTATGTGCAGAAGTCATCAAAGAAACAATTGTGTTCGGAGCAATATCAGTTTCGAAAAAATTATTTCACAACTTAATTAAAAATTTAAAAAAAAAAACTTGGGAGTGCCAATTTCAGAGGCATTTACCCCAGATTTACCCCATAGATAACAGAGAAATATAGATAGGAAGGTGCCATAGTAACGAAATGTTCCGCCTTTTCTCGTGTATGTAGCGTCCTGCCATCTGTAGTCTGTCCAGACAAACTGCGACGAAAACAAGGGAAGTAGGATATTCGTTAATCGGCGTTTTCAATTTATTGTTTTCGATCAAGTGGTGGATTTTAGCAATAATTCGTTGAGAATTTAACGAATCGTTAAGAAGTGATTTTAAAGATCTTGAAGTTTGTTGACGATTCCTTAAATTCTTAACGAATTATTGGTGAAGCCCAAAAAAGGTGAAGTAGTAGGCCTGCACTTCTATCGGTTTTCAAAAATAATTCAGACAATATTAAAATGTTCAGTTCATACTAACGTAGTATATATGAAGATCTATGAAATTTATGCGTAGTGATAGTAGGAAAGTAACTGTTCAATGAAAGACAATTTGACCTTAATAGTAACTTCAAACCATGACTCACTCACTCAATGACTGGGAGATAGAATGGGAACATAATATGTTTAGCACTATTTTAAAGTACCATCTCTGCATTCACCTGCTGTGGCTGAGGGAGCACAATGAACGGTCCCAGAGTTTCATTATTGAGTGTTCATTCGTAATTGGATCGTGATTTTAATGTGCTTTTTTTTATATTTCTCTGTTATTTCCGCATAAAAATTTTATGTAAAAATATTAGGTTGGTGCAGATATTCTTCGATGTTCTAAGCGTTCCATTCAAGCACTAACAACTAATCAAGGAAGCCACTAATTCTAGAACACTGATTAATTATATCCACCATTCTGCATGACTATCTGCCATAGTTTAGGGAGCTCCGTGAACTATTTGTGGTAAAAACCTACCGGTTACTAGTCGAAGAAATCATAAAGCCAAGAGTTCAGTGTTGCGTCGTCGAAGTATCTTCCACGCAATGCGCTTGACAGTAAACGGAACATGATAATCCAAAGGTGTATACAGATGTGGTATGGCCTCCATTCCCAGCTTCTGAAAGACTGTTTTCCTCATGGTTGCACTATGAGATCTAACGTCCATCATTTTACTTTTCTTTTTCTGTCTTTCCTACTCACGCGGACAACTATCAATCATTTTAAAATCATATATGCTTGCCAGCTGTTCGCGTGGTGGAGTCGGAAGATCGTCGACTTGCCGCTTGGGAGGCCGACATTCGAATCTCGGTAAGCTGAAGATTTTTTATTTTTCTCTTGTAGTTGTATACGCGGATGATGTAGATTTAATAGGGGACGATATAGATGCACTACAAAGCAACACCGATGTCTTAGTAGAAGCGTGCGATGAGATAGGTCTACAGGTAAACATAGATAAAACAAAATACATGGTAACAAGCCGAAGCACAGGGAATGAAGGAATTAAAAACATAAGAATTAGGGATGAGGTCATAGAGAAAGTAAACAAATTTAAATACTTGGGAGCATACGTAACAAGCAAAAATGAGGTCACGGAAGAAATAAAAAGTCGCTTAGTATCGGGGAACGCATGTTTCTACTCAGTCCAAAAACTTCTAGCATCACGATTAATATCAAGGAAATTGAAATTAAAAATATACAGAACGGTTATTCTGCCGGTAATTCTCTACGGTTGCGAAAGTTGGAGTACGACCCTAGCAGATGAACATAAATTACGTGTATTTGAAAATAAGGTTTTGAGAAAGATATATGGGCCAAAACGGGACGAGATGACTGGAGAGTGGAGGAGACTGCATAATGAAGAACTCCACGGACTGTACGATTCACCAGATGTTGTAAAAATAATGAAATCGAGACGACTAAGGTGGGCAGGGCATGTAGCTCGGATGGGGGAAAAACGAAGATTATATTC
>JAGDQP010070197.1:0-10787 GCA_022664845.1 Lepisma saccharinum
AATTTTGTTATTTATTACGCTCATTATCCTTTGATTGAAATTTTGCTTTCTTTGTGTTCGGTAAATAAAGTTACGAATATGTGTATGTCTGACAAATCCATCACAATATGAAAATGAATATATATATATATATACAAAGCACTTCTACTAATTCGTCGCCTTATTTCACTTTTATCTACACCAAAACTATTTGATTATATAGTTTAGCAAATGTCACTTCAGTCAAAAATAATTAAGGATGAATGTGTATCTTTGACCTACCGTACTTATATTAATTTCCTTGTCAGTGATAAACGACTGTTTATTTGCGTTTAATAAGACCTATTTATCATTTTGTTCCCTTATGTCACACAAGATAATATCATGAAAAATTCAGTCTCTAAATTTTTATAAGTCGTATATTCTTACAAGTAACTATTTCTGGAGTGTGTGTGTGTTTTTTTTAGTACTATTAACGTAGAACTACAATTATCGAGAATTGTTAGGGCAGTAAGGCATCACATCTCAATATTTTCCAGTCGCATCAAATATAGATTGAGTTAAATTTTTCTTCTAGGTCTGGTTTCTGACAGAATATTTTTATTTTGTTTTCAGTGGGCAAGAATTAAAGCAAGTTCTAAATAACTCGTTTGTGAGCTCTGGAGCTAGAAATGTCGCCTTACATCAGGAAACAGAACCCACTATTTCTGAAAATCAAATATGTGACGAACCAATATCAAATAAGACAAATTGTGACCAAGAAGATCCAGAATTGGACATATTCGAAAGAAAGCATACGTTTGGTAATGTACACTGCAATGTAGATAGTTCACACGTCTGCAGTACTTTCATTCCTAGAGATAATATGATATTTCAGTCGCTAATACCCACAGGCAATCAATCTTTTCTTTGTAGATTTTGTAATGCAATATTTTTATCTCAAGGTCAATTGTACGACCATTTAGAACTCCATACGAATATACAACAGAATGAGGGACAACTCTATATTTGTAGTATTTGTAAGGTACCGTTTTCAGAAAAGAAAAAACTTGTTTTACTTGTAAGCAAAGCGAAAGAAAATTCATTATATGCTGACTCCATTGACACAAATTATGTTGACTTAGTAAATTTGAAAATTCCACACAATATTCCCTATACATGCTTTTACTGTAACCGATCTTTTCGTAAAAAATATAACTTAAATGTACATCTAAATCTTCACACAGGGTTTAAACCTCCACAATATATTTACTATACATGCTTCTACTGCAACAGATCTTTTAGTAGAAAATATAACTTAAATCTGCATCTAAGGGTTCACACAGGACTTAAACCTTATCGTTGCAATATTTGTTCACGGAATTTTTCATTCAAACAATCCCTTCAAGATCATGTCAATACTCATCAATCTTATAAAGCTCATTGGTGTGAAATCTGTTCACGGTCTTTTCAATCTAAAAAAAGCCTTCATAAGCATGCAAAGGTGATTCATACGGATAATAAACCTTACATTTGCAAGATTTGTTCATGGCCTTTTCGGACCAAGGGAAATCTTCTTAAGCATATAGATGTTCATAGTGGGTTAAAACCTTACAATTGCGATATATGCTCGCGTTCTTTTCGATCTAAGCATTACCTTGGTTCACATATACTTGGTCATCTGGGATATAAACCTTACCATTGTGCAATTTGTTCACGGTCTTTTGCATGCAAGAATACCCTTCAAAACCATTTAAATGTTCATTTGGGATATAAACCTTATAGATGCGAAACTTGCTCAATGGTTTTTACACAGAAGGCAAACCTTCGTAAGCACGCGAATGTCCATAAGTGATATACACGTTACCGTCGTGAAGTTAGGTAATAGCCTTTTTAACTCAAGCAATGCCGTCATAGGCATGTAAATGCTCGCATGGCATATTAACCTTATATATAACCTTATATATGTCTTACTCAAACAAAATCTCAATAAACATTTTGCATCCAACAATTGAGAGAATGAAACTTTGAGAAGGAAAATTTGAAAGAAGTACATTCATACCCATCACAAAAATATATAATACCAAAATACATAGATGCAAATGACTGTTGGAAAACATGTTCTTCAGAAATATTGCGGAGAAACCGTTCCCGGTTTTTTATTCGAGACTAACTTCTCCTAACAAAGACACTTTACACACTCCCTTCTCCAAGATATGACCGAGATCATTCTTCGATCATCGGTTGCAATGAGAAGTCGAATTTGAGGGAGACCATTATTAAGTGCTTACTAAGATTTAAAATTCCACCCTCCCGCATTGACGAATGTGGCTTTCACTAAAATGTGCAAATATTATACAAGTATGTCTGTGTTACTGCCCATAGAATTGCATTTACCTTTATTTTAATGTCTACACCAAGCCGCCGAAACTCAGTGGTAGCGTTGACCTATCATTCGAGAGATTGCGGGCTCGATCCCAGCGACCGACCATGCTGACAGGTTTTTCCTTAGCCACGGCAGCCAAATACCTAGGCAAACTTTCATTATCCTTTCTCTTCCCCTATCCGTTCCTGATCCTTAGATGCGCAAAGCCATAAATAAAGTTCAGTTCTTAACGTAATGTATGTATTTCGTATCTCTCGACATACATTTCATTTTTGCAAGTGCTTGCGAGCTCAAAACAACCTACTCTGTAACGGAAAGTGCATTCCATACAGTCTCTTACTGATGCTTTGAATCCTTAATGACCTGAGTCTAAGATGCCTAAAGGTCTTGAAATGAATATACATTCCTAAACACGTTGAATCCAAAACGTGATGTAATTTCTTCCTCAGGCGGATTGCATTCTCTCGATACACGTCCTCTCGTATATCCTAATTTGTATTTTAGGCTTATGCCCACTACTTATTTCCGAGATTCCCAGAACGATATCGACTTTGGCCGACAAATACTGAATTGCATGTTGCCCAATGAGTGTGATACGTTGACATTTGGTGGTTAGCATTCATGTCACTCGATAATTTGTGCCGCTTTTCCATCGGCTTCAGGTACCTGGCCTTTGACGAGCGACCTGTGACATCTGCTCGGAATTTACATATCGCTTGTGTCCACATTGTGTTATTGTTATAAAAGTGAAAGACAGTTGGTACGCAAGAGATACCCCAACAATCTCCCCACGGTTATTTAAACAAAAATCCGCTATACATCCCATACTTACATTAACTACTCTAATGTCAACAGGCACCGGCAAGTTTCCTAACTTATGCACCACATGACCGACGTCAATTTTCAACCAAGGAATGGGCTGACGATAGACATTATATTGCATTAGCTTGATAACAATGAGACTGAATAAAACTTTGGACGACCACATTATATATAGGCAGCGTGGGTAAAACGTGCCGTGCCCATTTCTCATTAATATTTCGCGGAAAATGTTACTGCAGCGCGAATGTTAAGTATAACATTTCTTACCAGAATATAGAGCAAAATTCGGTGCTGTAAATACGCAATAGTAATACATTGTGTATCACAGCTCACGACTTTTTACTTTCGGCAGGCTAATTTAGATTCTAGAAATCATCCTTTTTCCTCTTGAATCAAATGTTTCTATAAAGTTTGGTAAATAATTATGCGAGCGTGCCATACCAACCGTAAGTCCTAGTATGATTTTTCTTTCGTAATTTATGAACGGAAATGTAAATAATTGAGCGGATGCTCGATATAATGTATCCTGTTCCGACGTTTCTGTGTACGAGAAAGGTAATATTTAAAAAAAAGTATTATGTTTATTCTTTTACTTAACCTTCTGTAAAATAATACTCTTAATCATGGTCAAAGGTATACAAATTTGATTACTCGAGATGAGAAGGTGGTTCGGAGCCCACCTACATCAATAATGTAGGTCCCGTCCTTGAAAACTTACCAACTCGTTTAATACGATAATAATAATTAAGAATTCGAGATAAGAGATGGGTAAAACAATAATTGAAAGTAAGTTTAATTGAGTAAACTAAATTCAGGTTCAAATTATAACATTTGATGCCTAAATTAGTGCTGTAGCTGGAAACAATATTTTAGACTGAACTGTGCTATTATACACTCATAAATTTATTTTTGAAAAGGTCGTTTGTACTTAATTTTATAAAAGCTAGAAGGATTACATGTACATTCTTACATCATTCAGCACGCGAAATACCTTTGAAATAATGTTAATTCTTAAAACGAAATACCTGACAAATTTGGTCGTAATAATTCTAAAACACGCGTAACCGAAAGGAAATCAAATAATCAAGAATGTTCGCTAGTGGAGAATTATTGTTTTAAGACATATGATTATATAGTTAATATAAATTGTCACGACAAGAATACAATAAGTTCGTGATGCTGCTAAGCGTTTCGAGTAAACTTATTGTCAAATTTTTTCAAACACTTTCGTTATATTTGCTGCCGTAACTTATTGGATTTATTCGGGTACTCTCGAGGTTAGATTTTAATAATGCCGAGACTCCGTACTAGCACAGCCTTAGCCTAAATAAATATCGATGTTCCTAGTAAGTTATTACTTCTCCTTTCTTTTATCCTAACATGGTAAGAAGATAAATAGCAGAGAACATGCAAGAATCAGTCCACTTTCAGTTAATAACTTCTTTTAGAAATCCAGCGCATAGAGTTAATGGCTTTGCCTTGGCGGTGTAATCTGACTTCACTCGCATCCTGCGTAATGTGCATTGCTCTGTATCAATATTTCTGATCACCTATGTCACCACCAGCATGATTTATATAAAATCGTATTACTGGTCCTTTTCAATAATATTGTATTACTAAGCGTTATTCATTTCTGTACGAAGAATATATTGTATAGGGAAAACTGTTGGAGTATGGAACATATTTTACGTTTTCCAAACTAAAGTTTTAGGGACATATAACTTTTCAATTCCATGTCAACGCTCTTAAACTTTGAATGTTTCTGTATTAAAGTGCTTTAGTATTTGTTTTCTGCTTTCTTTACTTTTTGTTTTACGTTCTTTCTTATTCTTTAGGATTTCCAGAAAAGTGTTACATGTTTCACATCTTTGTATTCCTTGGAACACAAATTATTGTTACTTGGAATATGAAAATATAATAGGGCAAACGAATAAAATAACTCACAAACAAGTATTTAGGGAAATGATTTATAAAGTATTTTGTTCGTGAAGTGCAAACATGTACATACTTTATGAAATAAGCATTTTTATATTATTATGAAAGAATTCACAAAAGAACTCAGAATTTATGAAATAAATAATTATAAGTACCCCAACGATCATTAAGGGCCACGGTGGCTCAGTTGGTAGAGCGCAGGTCGTCGGATCGATCCCTGCTCATGCCATGTGGGTTTTGTGGTAGACAAACACCGTGAGCGTCGGTTTTCTTGAGGTGCTCTCGTTTCCTCCAACTTTCTTCATTCCACCAATTCACCCCATCATCATCCATATGGCCTGGGCCATAGTTGCCTAAAGGCCTTAAAATAAATTCAAATTCCCAAGAATCATTAATATGCCTGATAAGCTCCTAGATGTGTGTTAATTTGTTGGTTATTTTTCTGGATATATTTTTGGTGCCCTGTGCTCCTTTATTAAGTTCAAGCTACACGTTCTAAAGTAAAATATGTGTGTCTGTTCCGTAGTACAAAAGGTTGTACTAAATAACTAGCACAATGATATACTGAAAATGTTACATCTAGAATTGAAATTTGTGTCATAGAAAAACATCTATTTTTTGTATAATGTTACTATTTCGTTTGAAAGAAAACAGCTAAGGTATCGACGCTGTAAAACAATAATTAAATCTGAAAACTGCTGCTTTTAAGTATCGAAAATGCTTCTTCTCTATTAACTAAACGCACAGGCACCTGAATATAACAAACCACGAGGGTACTTCCTGGTAAGTTTGACACGCAACATAGTGTACCGGGTAGCCACTTTATAGGATAAGGAGTCAGAAATGTAAGACTGATCCAAGGTGCAACAGTCTCTCCTATCTTTTGGATATGCCATTCTTCAATGTTCAAAAGTGTAGATTTAAAAGTGTTATTATAAACAACGTGGCTTGAATTAAATGTATGCCTATATTATTTAACTAAAGACATTTATTTACAAGTGCAGAGAGAATATTTAAAAGACGTTCAAATATAATTGTGTTAGGTTTTTGATGATTTATGTAATTATTGTACGAGAGTCGTTCAATAAGTCCTTAGAAAATCCAAGAGATAGCACTCGTAGAATAGAAAATAGTTTGCTCTTACTAGACTAGTGTTAAAATTTCAGATGCATTCATCACGTGGTTTCATTTTCATAGCAGCAGACATTTGTTTATATAGAAAAAAAAATAGTTTCGTCCGATGAATAAACACTTTTATTTAAAAGACCTAACTCCGAAAGAGATCAAACCTGAGTTGGATGAAGGTCATGCGTAATCTGCTCCTGTGTTTGCGACCGTTTAAAATTGGGTAAATGATTTTAAACATGGCCGTACATCCACAAATATGAACATCGTTCGAGACGTTCAGTGAAAGTAACTTCCTCTGGAACCATTGACAAAATTGACAATATGATTTTGAGTGATCGATGAATAAAAGTGCGGGAAATAGTTGAGGCCACAGGCATATCGCAAGGTACAGTGTTTTCAATTTTGCACGAAAAAATTGGGTGTTAATAAATCGCGGCAAGATGAGTGCCGCGTTTGCTCTCAGTGGAGGCAATGCACGGGTTCACAGATTAGCACTTTCGATGACGAAAATTGTGTAATTCAAGTTTGAATTATTACAACATCCATCGTTTCACCAGATTTGGTCTCAGTGACTTTTTTTTCTTATTTCTAAACTTCAAAAAGTTGTTCGGCTTAAAAAGATTCAAGTCGAACGAGGTCTCTGCCCAAACAGATGCCTATTTTGAAAACCTTCTAAAATTCTAATATTTGGACGGATTAAGCCTCTGATACCCAAGGTATTTGTTTAACTTCGGATTCCCAACAGGAGTACAGCTGCACCCCAATTCATTTTTTTTTTCAAAATGAAACATCCTTACGTATGGCATCGATAATATGGATATGGTAGCTTATTTTAAGATGGTTTTGTTAGGGTAGATTAGTTTAGGGTATGTTTAGGATATGTTACGTTAGCGAAAGGAAAATGTTTATACGCCGTAGAATTGTATGTTACCTGTTCTTTATTTTGGGTTTTGTTTTCCTTAATTAGAACGTTTAGATTGATTTGATACATTTATTTGGTAAGACACACAATTTTTACACCTTCGTTATGCATTGTTACAAGTTTTCGCAAATATTATTTTATTATGTATGAGATGGTTTTATTTATTTTCTCCGGTAATGCTAAACCACCTTCATATTGTAAGACTCACATGTTGTACAGATAAAACAATGTTTCATAGCTCTATATAATCGTATCTGGACTTCTGTCTTTCTTGCCTCGACAGGATACACCTTGCACATATTTGCCTAACAATAAAATACTTGTAATAAATATGGTAACATAGATATCCAAAGACGGTACAAATATACTCCAGTGTATTTTTAGCCACACTTAAGCAAACACATAAACTTATATTAGAAATGCTATTGAGGTAATACGCTTTCTTATAGTCCGGCCGACAATGTAAGGAACGATTGCCAACCTCGGGCGTCTGTGACATTAAATACTCAGTAAAACATAACAATAGGGTATATTTGTAACCTTGGGTATCCGAGGGTTTAAAAATTTGAGGAACGCTGGGAAAGTGAATCTAGCTAACAGGACATTATATTGAAAAGTACAAAATCTAAAATATTGTGTTTTTCCATCTTTTTCTAAGAACTTATTGAATGACCCTCGCATATTACGATATTTTTTTTGTTTTATGTAAAGTATATGTTCGTAATAACAAATGTAAACGAACATCCGCAAAGAATGGGTATAGAAACCAATGTAGTCCAATGTAACTTCGATTATTCTTGGGCTTCGGCCCAAACAGTTACTAAGCTCCTTCGAAAAGGGGATTAGTTTCAATAAAAAAGAGCCTATGAAATGCTGTATTTTTTCTTCCTTGTCTTCTAGCGCTACACACTGTCCTTACATGCAAGTGTGCTCCTTCAAACAGGTATGCGTATAGACAAATGTTTATTGATGTTTAGACTGTACCAACTTATATATAAATTACCTTTGACGATAATCATTCAGGCCAATAGTCGGAACCGTGGGAATATAGGGGTGCTCCGTTTACAGCAACAGTGTTTAAGCATCCACGAGCTACTATAGGTGTGTTTCACGTAGTGATTTTAAAAAACGGAAAAGTTGAACGGCGAAAAAAAAACAAGCAGAAACCGTTTTTTAATTTTTAGTTCCACTTTAGAAAAAGACGGTTTTTACTACTTCGTTGAAACTAACATTATTTGATCATTTGTGAATAGTTAAAATTTAGTTTCTAGTACAAATATACAATTAAAATAATAATGACTATTATCACTCCGTGTAATAATAATTAATTGCATAATTATATATTCAAGAATTCCTAACTTACGTCCAAGGTCATAAAATGTATTACATGAGAAAATGTAATACGACGGAATGTTTGTGTCTCTTGTTCCATCAAAATAAAATAGCTAATCGTAAAAATATACATTTTAACAGATACATTTTACTAGCAGCCAAATATAGACATGTTTTATGTACGAAAATCGTTTCTTATAAATATGACATTGTGTCTTAATTGAACAGCTTCAGGGACAATTTTGTGAATTGGTAAAATAACTTATTTTCAAAGTTGTGTATAATATTATATTCCAATAATATAATTTCACAGTGAAATACAATGATTTTAAATACTGTAAGAATGAAAAAAGAATGTTGCCTCAAATACATTTCAAGGAACTCGAATAAATCTAGAACACTTTTCACATTATTAAAATATGCCATCTTTAGAACACATTTTTATTTGCTACTCTCTGAAGATAATGCATATTATCCTCATTGCTTTATTGTTTATCAGATAATTACTACTACCTCGGTATGTTTAGTGGAGACTATTATGATCAAGAAATATATTTTGTATATGGAACAGCATTTTATTCTCTGTATTTTGTCATTCTATTCATAATGCGAACGTCTGGAAATATTGTTATTTTGTATCGAATAATTACTGATTGTTTGGTGTATAAAAAACTGTATTTTTATTTATTTTATTAAATGCCACACGGTATTTTTTTAAAAAAAACCATGTGAACGACATTCTCCACGGGAGAAGAAGAACCTGGAACACATGGGAAATACTTCTAATATGTTATTCCGTATTGTGATAGGTTTAGGTTGTCGTTCACCGAAGATATATTAATGCAGTAAAAATGGTTACAGATAATTTCGTTCTAATGGGTGAACTATAAGAGTCATTCTGGGGCGGTTTCTCTAGACCAGCTTTCAGAGATATCACGACTTAGCGGACTGAAATGATATTTTAAAGAATTACATTTTAACTAACATGTTTCCACAACGATGGGCAAAATAGAAAGTACGCGAATGATATTCAATTCAGATTAATTCAATATAGAGATGTTTTATCAGATTCGTCTAAATCCAGCTCAAAAGGACTAGCAAATACAAATTAGAAAAATTTCCACAATTTTATCTGAAATGATAGGTAATAGAGGAGATGTTAAGTGATCAGCCTTTAAATATACTAAGTCCGATTCAGTACAACCGAGACTTTATGATTCATCTGAAAATTAGTCGACGCTCATAGTCAATTGAAGTGATGTCATCGAGGTTCAGCGATGGAATCGAAAGTGGTAATGGGGGAGGAGTGGTAGTCTGATCGGTCTTTCATAAGATTTTGTGCCTTTGCTGTAAGATGATGCAAGATGTTATTTGTCATACTTTTCGGAGAATTTCTTTGCGTTACTAGGGACACAAGGATGCGTTCTCACCATACAATATAGCTAAATTACTCTGGGATGTATAGTCGTTCAGTTCTGATGTCACGGATTTCAATACGTAGCAGAACTAAATGTTATGCTTCTCTGCCGTTCGTTCTTCAAACTTAGTGACAATATTTCACTTCAATTTTCACACAAATTTACATTAGTTATATTAAAATGATTAAATTTGGATTTTTCAACTATTTTGAATAATCTAAATACTGCAAAATGATATAATTGAACAGAGAATGACATTCTCTGCACACGATTGGAGTGCATTGAAATCACAGAACAAACTAATGAACAATATACCCCTGTTAAGAAAAGCGGTAAACATTCTTAGTCGGGAGTCTTCAAGGGTACAACCTCAGATGGGATGTGTGTTCAAAGTTCAAATACTGGTATAACAAGAATCACAGCATTGCATGATAGGCACAATTTAATTGATCCTACCCCAGGTGGACAAATTAGTCAACATCCCAATAAAGTGCAATATGTTCAAACTGAAAATAGGTTTTGTGTCTTCAGTGAGAGTAATGGCAGAGCAAGCTCGAAATTGACAAAATACAAGTGAGTCTGTTACAATTTTATAGTGATAGCCAAGGTAGATATATAGCCAGTAAATTAGATAACAGAACTAGCTATAAAGTTTCAAGTGATTTGAATTCAGGTTCCACTTTTAACAAGATAACAAGCGCCTGAAATAACGACGCCAAACAGTTAGGTTCAGATGATATGGTAATTTTTCTGGCAGGAACAAATTATGTAGGTAAGATTTGATGGTAACAACCTATTGAAGTCACTAAAATAACATCTAGTTGGAATATTTGTACATGTGGTATTTTCATTTACCATATATATATATATATATATATATATATAT
>JAGDQP010070198.1:0-10787 GCA_022664845.1 Lepisma saccharinum
AAGACCTGAAAGGGAAGCGATTCGACACAATTCCAGCGGTCCAGGCTGCTTCGACGAGGTCCCTTGACAGCCTTCCGCGCGAAGCGTTCCAGAGAGCATATGAACAAAGGAAAAAACGCTGGCAGCGGTGTGTTGATGCCCAAGGATCATATTTCGAAGACTTTTAGTTCGCTGTATAAAAATGTTTAATATTTTTTTTTTTTGTTCTGCGACCAGTCTTGAAACTTTGTGAACAACACCCTGTATACTGGAAATACTGTAACTTTTTTTTCATACTAGGATTTTTAACCATATTTTTAGTTTAGTATTTATTTAATTTCTTTTTCTAAACCGTGGATGTTTCTAAACCTGTTTTTGAATCCCACTTTACCCGCACAATGGGAAGTTGGTTGGGTGATGGGTGGTTCCAGGTGGTTTCACATAGTTGAGTATGCATTGTACTGGCAGATTGCATTCCTTATAACTTCGTAGGTATTGGAACCCACACACAATGTATAGTAGTTGGTATGATAGGATATTATTCAAGATGCAGTGGCACATTTCAGTGTAGTTCACCTTACGCAGCTGGGATTACAAGGCTAGCAACAAAGCAGTGAAGTATAACTTTTGTAAATAAAATATTAATTTCTTCATATATCAAAATTATATATTCTTGTTGCAAATCAAATTTGTTAGCCTCAGTGGGCCTAGTGCATATTGGTTTGCCTTAGTGGGCTTTTACAAAATTGATGCAAACTAATTTCAATAGTGAAATTTATACATATTACTCAATTATAATGTAGTGCCATTTGAATTTGGAGCATTCTTTTCTTTTGTAAGAGTTGAAATTGATTGATTATCAGTTGTAATTAAAAGAAAAGAAAAAGAAAGAGTTTTCATGGCCACCCTACTATATATTTAGGAACCGGAGTAAATATGTGGTCCGTTCGTGGACCGCAGAGTCTCTCGGAAATGGTAGCGCGTGATAGATGTAATTTAATAAAATAAGTGCATCACTTCATACTCCAGAATTTTTTTTTCACACATTAGGAGTGTTCTAGGTAGGTTTGTGAGTACGTGTTCTTGGATGTCCACTTCATTTTTCTATATACTATCTATCTTTCCTCTTCATTATAGTGTTTATTATTTTAATAATCGTAAAAAGCGATGAATATATAAATATCGCGGATTGTAGTTCTTAGGCGTTCTTGATCAATTAAATGCACGCAACAACTGGGATTACAAAGGGAACACAAACTTACTTTTAGTTGCCATAATAAACTAACACCAGTTTCTCTGTTCATTTGTGGAACCAATTATTGACTTGACAGTTTCCTTTCCCATGTATTATCTTGTAAAACTTACGGTGAAATTACAACCAACAAAATTTCAGAGTTAGAGTTTCATTTTAGCGCGTGGGAGAGAGTACAAAAATATTCGGAATGTAATTGGATTTCACTGTCTCCAAATACTGCACACAAGCTATTCAGTCTCTATCGATTTCGGAATTGCTCCAGCTTTCTCTTCGTATATGCACACCAAAGAAAAGATTTGTTTCAAAATTTGAGCGATAGTAGTAGGAAAGAAGACAGGGAACAATGATGATTTCTGATGATGAGAATTTTGTACTCGTTTACAGGGAATCATTTATTTTCTCTTGTCATCTTTCCTGTTGCTACTATCGATTTAATTTTCTTTGTATCTTTTTGTTTTTCCTTTGGCGTGCACTCCCGAACAAGAAGCTGGGTGTAGCTTGGAAATGGATAGGGATTGAATAGCTTGTGACTGTGTGTTGCATTTAGAGACATGACTGCGTGTTGCATTGAGAGACGATGAAAACAAAGTAAGTTTTGAAAATTTCAGGATAGTGCGGGCACATGGCTAGTTTATAGACAAAAGCTTCACATTATTGCAACTGTCTTTGGGCAGGGGGGCCAGGGTTATCGAAGTGTAGACTGTATTTGATTTATATTCTTAATTCGTCCATTTGAAGCTTTTTTTTTGTAAGGTAAATGCATTTCGACTAGTCACTGCCAGAAGTTCTAGTTAATAGGGCGGGGTAATGTTTCACTGTGTACACTCAGTCAATTATAATCTGAGCGCACTCTTTAGCAGCTCTTAGAAAGTTTAAGTCCAGATATTGAGCTATGTGGCAACCTTGCAACAACATGAGTGACCACTGCGCGGGTTTTAATACAATGAGCTTATTAGTGCAGTTTTAGAGTACTAATTTTTGTGAAGAAAATAATGTTTGTATATCTTGTCGAGATGTAGTGAAAAATATGTGAATAAAAGTAATTAGAACTATTCTTTTGTTATTATTGGCCATAAAATAAATCATAATGCAGCGATGTTGCTATGTCTGTAATCATTAGCGATGAAGTTTCACTTATTCCCACTTGGTACGTTAAATACTGTTTTTGAAACTTAACAAATTATACGACATGGATTTCATATGTATAGAGTCGCAAAATAGTACTCAATAGATTAGTTCATATATGCACGAAACACTGTAACTGAAACAAAAATCAGTTTTATATAACTTTTACTTTGCTTTTATTTCAGTAAGAGTTAAACTTCAAGCCTGTCTACCTGATATCTTCGTGGTCGTGCGTGCTGCGTCGCGTTCCTTTTTTCCCCTTTTCGTCCATAAAGCTGGCGACGCGAGTTCGAATCCCGAAGCTTGCTCTTCTTTTCTCACAAAGCTCCGTCATGTATGTTCGTATTGCATGGACGTATTAATTTGATTCCTGTCAAATGCAAAGAAATCTGACAGCGATTACCATTCCTTTAGTAAGGGTTAACCATTTCAAGGTTTAGTCTAATAATTATATCAATAGTTCAAATAGTCATACCAAAATGTTTAGAAAGGAGCAGATTAATCGATGTCATATTCGCTGACGTCAAACTTGAGGCCAGCGACTCTCTACCTGCTTAACGTAATTTAATCACTTGCATGAATTCTTAAAATGCAGAAGGCTAACCAAATGAAAAGGGTACGCCAATTTTAAACACAAAATTAGAAACGGCTGGATAAATCAAGATCACTGAATCCAAATTTGAAGTCAGTTTCTCTGTATCTGTTTTCGTTTAGGCGCTAGCCTCCATTACAGATTAAGGAATCAAAATTAAGTGGTCTATTATTTTAAGATAGCTAACAGACAGAACATACCTGGTGGGTAGGAGAAATTAACGGGTTCGGGACCTTTGGGTTGGGACAGTAACTCAAAGGTTCCGGGTTCGATCCCCGGTCCAGTCACATACTTTTCACTCTTTAATATCAGTTGTATCTGTACCTACAGAGGCTTGATGTAGAGAAAAAAATCGGAAGTTGCCTCCATTTCAACTTCTTTAATTTCTCCAATTTTTTTTACAGGCAAATTCCTCATAGATTAGTATCCGATACAAGTGAAGTCTGTTTATTTGTAAAAAATCTGAATAACGACTCGAAGGATACTGAATCAACAGTTCAACATTTTGATGACCTCTTATGCAGTAGTGGAGTTACGGAAGTTACTCAGGTAATTAACTCAATTATGAACGAAATCTATCTACTTTATAGCAATATACTTTAATTTTCGTTGTTGTACCCACATTTTACTGTTGCTGTTAATGCTTAATTTCCATATAATTACCTTGAATTGAGAACTTTATACGTTAATACCGTTTATTCTTCTTCTTTTTTTCAGCTAGGGTAAATAAATGTGCTTCGGTAAGAAAGCAGAAATCCTTACTATTATTACCAGTGTCAATCTTTAAACTGCACATTATAGAAGAGCTAATTCAAAACTCTGTATCATTATCTCGACTGATTCCGCACATGATTGTTTTATATTTTTCTAATATCTATTTCGAGACACTGTTACTATCATTTAAAGACATCTACATAGTTAAATTTCCTTACTTAAAAATATTCATGCTTGTGCCCAGTCCAGGCGGTAGCGTCGCGGATTTCGGAGCGCAGTAGTTAGGTACGCAGGTTTGAAGCCCGCGGCCGACTATCCTGACTCAGGTTTTTTCATGGTTTTCCTCGGTTTCACCAGGCGAATGCTGGAATGGTACTTTCAGTAAGACCCTGGCCTATACTTTCCCCGTCCTCTAGCTAACCCAACTCGGTCTTAGCCAAGCATTCTAGAAGGCCGTAAAGAAATTGAAATTGAAATTCATGCTTACGCGGGATCTGTACTAAACAATATTTTCTTACCTTGCTGAATAGTTTAATAAAACACAGTTTATAGAACTTGCGAGTACCTGGTACTGTATTGAGATACACCTACACCCCATTACTTTCTTAACAGCCTCCCCCATTGTTTTCTAAAGCTTTCTGCTTTCTTATTTATCATATTGTCCCCTCCTTTTATGACGTTAGCTGCTTCCTAGATGTCACGTTCTTTCTGTGTTCTGACAGTTTTAATTTTTTTGTATCCCATCTTATGGTGCCCTTCCTCTACTATGTGTGGTGACAATTCTGAGCTTTCCGTTTGTTTTACTATGTACATCTGACGTTGATTTACCCTTGTTGTGATTTTTCTTTTGATCTGACCTACATAAGATTTATCCCATGAGCATTTAATTTCGTACATGCCATCCTTCTCTTCAGCTTCTATTACCTTATTACGTTTTTGTGCTCCCTGAAAATTTACATAATTTCATGTTAGGTTTCAATATACCATGTATGCCGAACATGGTAACCAAGAGTTCTTGCCGTTTCTTATAGGCATAAACAGAAACGTATACTGACAATGTCACTTACTCTTGGTCCTCAAAGTAATCTCCATCGGTATCCAGCACGTTCCTAGAGCTGCGCAATGTCCTGGTGATAAAACTGGGGTCTTGGACGCAAAGAAGGCCGTGAGTGCCTGCCAGAAGTCTGCCCCATTGGCGAATGACTTCTCACGAAGGTGGTTTTCCAGGGAATTGAAGAGGTAATAATGTGTTGGCACATGGTCCATGGAGTACGGTGGATAGCACAATGTCTCCCAGCCAACTCCCAGTATGGTGTTGTCTTCAAGAGCAGTACACCCTTGCGATTCACTAATGCTATCTCATTCTCCTACAGTTCGTGTTGCACACGTTCCAACTGCTGCGAGTACAGGTCCGCAGTGATGATTAAGCCGGGTGATACCAGCTCGTTAATGCACTAGGCGACTTGTCAACCAGATACAGAGCATGATCTTGTGAGGGTGTAGATGTAGTTTTGTGGTGTGATGTAAAGGGTTCCGCGGTGACAACTAATGTCTGACATGCTTTTGGAGTTCCGTACAGGACCCACCTTTTGTCACTGGTGATTACTCGACCGAATGTGAGTGTGCTGTGGTGCCAAGAAAACAACTACAAAGAGACTTTTACACGTTGGTTCTTGTTAGCTTCCGACAGTGTGTGGGGTACTTACTTGCTCAGGTTATACGCTTCCCTATGCGGTGCAATTGAAGTCTGACTGTTTCATCAGAAACCTGAAAGCGTTCAGCAAGCAAGTTCACATCATGTTTGCTGCTGGGTTGCTCTATGGCCGCCTTCAGGGCCTGTGGAAGCCCACCGGGGGTCTCAACATACAGGGACAAGTCTCCCAACCTGAATATCAGGAACCAGTTCCTGGCGGTGCGTTCATTCACAGCATCTCCAAAGGCTTGACGTATTCGGCTACTGGATTCGACTATAGACAAGCTCACCTTAAACTCATAAAGTAGTCAACCCTGAACGAGCTTCTTCGAGACCACCATTTGTCTTCGCCACTACTCGAGCTATGACTGCTGTGAGTGCGCAAAAGTTGTGGCCACGTTCAGTGCTCGCACTTATTTCCATATCAGGGATCTCGTCTTCCTACTTGAACGTCAAAACGACAAGAATTATTTTGGTTCTCATCTGCGTTTTCTGCCATTTTATAAAATTTTGTTAAAAATAATATCTTACTCAAATATGTTCAGACGGTGACTGTAGGTGACCGTTCATAGGTTATCGTGGATCAGGTTTGATTGCGTTAGAGATCCCTAGTAAAGGTTACCAATTTTCATAGGAAACTTATCCATGTAAGGTACTGTAGTTAACTGATTGGGGATAGTATCTAAACCTCACCTGTAACTCCAGTATGAGTTCAAATACAAAAGACAATATGTAGTACAACAAAAGAAAAGTAAATTCACATTAAATTTACTGTAAAACACATTCCGTTTATTCTGTTCGATTCCGTTTATTGAAGTAACTTTCAGTATTAATTGAATATTTGCTTCGTATTATACATCGGTTTCTAAGGTAATGTCGTGTTATCCAGACAACATACAGTGCTTCACATATGTCTAAATTACTATGCTCATAGTTTGTATTTCATAAATGTTAATAAAATTACGTTAGAGTACAGTTCAAAATACGAGTTTTTATGAAGTTATGATGCTTGATATAAAAAATTCGAGTTCTCCTTATTGTATTTCTTATGATGAGCTCTCAAATAAGTCAGTAAGAAAAAAGCTTGACCTCAGAATCAGATATTGGTCTGAACAGCGTAACTTAGTTTCAGTTCACCATTTAGATTCGCATTTCATGGGACAGGCGAAGGGTAAAGATATAGCTGAGAATATAATTAAATCTGTAAATAATGGAAAACTTCCTCTTAAAAATTTGATTTCCCTGGGTAATGATGGACCAAAAATAAAACAGTTTTCAAGATTATATCTGAAAACAAGAAGGAACAAGATTTGCCACCTTTACTGGACATAGGTACTTATATGTTACGCTTAACCCATGGTGCATTTGGGGAAGCAGCGAAAGAATGTGGGGAAGACATTGTGGAGTTAATTATTGATGTTCATAATTTCTTTAAATTATCGCTAGTTAGATCAGAAGATCTGAGAGAGGTTCAAGATGTACTTGGGTTCGATCAGCTAAAGTTTCTAAAGCACGTGGAATGTAGGTGGTTGACGTTAGGTCCTGCTCTCGAGAGAGTTGAAGATCAGTGACCTGTTCCAAATTCTAGGTACAAAAGACTTGTAAGTGTTTGAATATCCCAAATACTACTATCCTGACATAAATCAACTTTCTTTTGGCGATAACTAAAGTTTTTAATAGATTTTTGGAAACTTTTCAACGTGAAGCACCTCCGATACATATTCTGTATGATCATTTGAAAACATTGCTTATAACTCTTTTGACTAGGCGTGTACAACCTGATAAATTGAATGTCAAAGAAATTACTGATCTAAGACTCCTTGAGCTTCCTGGCATTGATGCTGAATCAAGTGATAATGACTTGGAAATAGGTTCTGAAACACGTAAAATAATGATAAAACTCAAAACACATATTCAGAAGGAATCATATATAGGAATTAGGAAGTTTTATCGCAGGTTATTGGAGAAACTCTTAAAAAAATACCTTTAAATAATACAGTTTTGAAGTCTGTTAAACCAGACGCCAAGTGCGAAATTTGGTTGTTAGTCAGTAAAAGAACTTGCTCAAAACGTTCCTCTTGTTCCATCTGTGGATGTTGATGATGATGCAGATGAATGGCAAATTATCCAATGTGAAAATGTTTCTCAATATTGGTACTGTTTTGAGGTTGGTGGTGATGTGGTCTATAAGAGAGTAGATGAATACTGGAGTAGAATTTTCTCGCTGAAAAATAATCAAGGCCAAACAAAATATCCCACTTTAATGGCTCTTGTGCTGTTTCAATTATATCTCACGGTAATGCTGATGTAGAACGAGTATTCTCTCAAACTTCAAATTTCCTGTCAGATACAAGAATTAAACTCTCACAGGAAATGGTTAGTACCTTACAGTTAACAAAAGATGGTTTGAAACAGCATGGTAATTAGGTTCATGAAGTTCCTATTACCAGAGATTTCTTGAAAAAAGGCATCAAATGATCTATTATCTTACTTAAAAAGATTAGAAGAGAAGAAAGGAATGGAGGCTGAGTTAAAAAGAGAAAGAAAGAAAAAGAAGAATCCAGAAGGAAAGAGAAAGAAGACTTGGAGAAAAAGCGGAGAGAGTTTGAACAAAAGACACGGGAAACTAAAGAAGCCATAAGGAAAGAGAAGTCACTGCAAAAACAAGAAGTGGTAACAAATATGAATGTGTACAAGAATTTAATAGAAGAAGCCAATGCAAGAATGAAAGACTCGTTGAAGAAAAAGGATATAAAGGGTGTGCAGATAGGCCAGACTATGCTAGAGGCAGCTTGTAAGAAATTGGAGGAAAGTACTTCAGCTTTACAAGATGTTAGAAAGTAGCAAAAGCTAGTTGAGAAAAGGAAAAGTACTATGCTTCATTACTTCTGAACAGCACAAACAAAAAAGAAGAAAGAAAATTAAAAGAATAAGAAGTGTAGTGTATATAAAAGTGTAGTGAAAATAGTATATAATAAGCAAGAATGTGTTCGGAACCTTCGTTTAGTACAGTGTTCATTAATGATTTTTAAATACTGCTGTCATTGTGCGAATTATGTGATACAGTGTGGAAATAATGCTGTGAGATAGTGTGTGAACTTCTGCTTTTAGTGCTAAGTAATGAAATATTATTTATAAGCTATCCATACGAACAAACTTTTATACTGAGTATGTACAAAATTTTAACTAATTTCTTCAGATCAGCATTAAGATAAGAATTATTACTTTTATCTTTACAGTAATGTTTTATGCATTAGGGTCTTAACTGGAACTTGACAAGTGTTTTAAAAATAAGTAAGTTTGAAAAATACTCTACCTAGTACTAGTCCTACTTTCCTATTTTTTTTTAATTAAAAAGTCTTACATTTCCTTGGAAAAATCCTACTTTTTGGACCCTGAAATTGGGTCCCACGCCTGTCTGAGTACTGGTGGTCGGATTTACCTCTATGATTTGGCGCACGGTCTCACAATCCAGGTTTTTCTGCTTACTTGACCTTCGCTGATCGTCGAGGTTCTTGCAACCAGAACGAAATTTCTTGAACAATCTGGTTGCTGTGTTGTGATCAAACTGCAGCTTCACTACAAATGTTCCAAGTTGTTTCCGCCATGTTATGGCCCAGTTTGTACTCGTACATGAAAAGTTCCCGAATTAGGCGATGTTGCATGTTCGTGTTACATCACACACAGACACAAAACAAAGCACTGCTCAACCTTTTACAGCAGCAACTACTACGAAAGTGACCCGGTGCAACGGGAACCTTTGACGCTTCGAACTACTTCGGTCAAGTAACACGCGCCGCACATGATGCAGTGTGATGTTCCATAACTTTGTACAAAGCAATAAATAGAATTGCTGATTTGTAATACGGTATTTTCATTCACAAAGTTAAGGTTTTCAGGAATTTGGTTGAAACTTCAATATTACGTATGTTTCGAATGATACATATGTTCAGGGATATCATCTGCAGTGTATTGTTTTAACATTATAATTCTGTATAACGTATGAAAGGAGCTTTTGAAAATAAAGTTAAAGCTGCGCATTAGATGAGTAGTTCTGTTCTGTATGGTTCATGTATGTGCGCATTAATGGGCTGAGAACTCTTGAATAATACATCACTGTTCCAAATTTCTCTTAAATTTCGTCTTCCATGGCAATGATGAGTTGTATTTTGAATGCCTCAGATTAGGATCTCACGGAAATGACGCGTTCCTTTCGTCAACGTTGTGTTTAGCCGTTTTAGTTATTATCTTGTATAGGGCACACAATAACAGAAGACATTTAAATTTTACTTCTAGGTAATCCCATTGAAGCAGCTTAAGGTGGAATATAGTCAGTACGAAGCTAAGAGAAGACTTTGTAACAAATATGATATTTTCCTTGCGGATTCAAGTATATGTAAACGACTTTACAATGATTTAGGGAAAGAGTTCCACAAGAGACGGAAGTAAGTACATTAGTATTTTTAACAGAATAGAAAAACTACTTATGTATTATTAATAATAATTAAACTTGATTGAGCAGACGAAGTTCACCCAGAGGCTATTTAACTCTTTAACAAAAAATGCAAATAATTATAAAAACAACGTCAAAGAAAATATTTACGAATGGGGTAATTACATACGATAAATAGAAGAAAGGGTGAAAAACAAGGAAAGTAAAGAATAAATGTCTAAGAATAAAACAGTCCATTAATGAGAGGAAAATAAAAAGCTGGTAATTTGCAATTGCTTTTCCATAAGTAAATTTAATTATTTTTCACTTCACATAGCTTGTCCCGGAGGTAACTTTGCTCGGAAGGATATTCCAGACACTGAGGCTGGTACTTAAGGAGAAAGATGATTTTTATGATTAGTTATATCAAGCTCGTAGTGATTCCTTGTTGCATGACTAACATTGTATTATAATCTCATCTTGTGTAGACGTACGTACTATTGCCGGCCGAGCGGTCTACGGCGGTACGCCATCGGCTCGAAGGTCCCAGGTTCGAGTCCCGGAGGGGTCATGGGTGTGGATTTAAATAGCTAAAGGCGAATCGTGACGGGATTCAGTCCAAAGTTCCTACACTGGCCCATAAGTTTACCAAAGTTTTACGTACTTACTATTATAGATATTATTACGAGTACTTCCATAGAACAAGTCTGAATATTCATGCGAAAAAAGGTAAGTAAAGAAGATGAAAACGCAGGCTGATATGGTCCTCTAGTCAAACAACGAGATGAAGTGTAAAATAGTGGACGGTGTTATTGCTCTGCACCTTGGTACATATCTTTCCGTACGGAATGTGATAAAAATACTTGCGACATTATGTTTGGTATATGAATATGTATGATAACGTTATTTATGCATATTGAAAAAAACGAAAATACTATAAAGGCAATTACATCCTTTTGCGGTCTTTATGAAATGGTTGTCCACATTTTGTCTTACT
>JAGDQP010070200.1:0-10787 GCA_022664845.1 Lepisma saccharinum
ACCTTTTCTTAACGAGTTTACCCCTTTGTATAGATCTCGTATTGTCTTCCCGTTTTCCTCTATACCAGAAATTTTAATTTATTACAAAGCAAACGGAAAACTATGGGCTTCCTACTTAGGATGTTAAAGAATTACAATAAGCAGTTAAAGACTATCTTTACTTTGGATTATATTAATTCATATCTAGTCATCACAGTGAAATTATTTCATTACTTGCTTTGAATTATATTTTACGCCATAATGTTTTTTTTTTAGATATATTCATGCATCCTCTATATTGTGTATGATGTCTTAGTCTGTGTTTGATTTTTCTGTATTTTGTGTATTACTAATAGTGCTATATTTAGCTTATCAAGCTGTTAATAGCACGTAAATAAATGAATAGATTATTACTATTAAAATCACAATACTTGGGGCATATGTATGAAGCAGAAACGAGGTCATGAAAGAAATAAACAGTCACTTTAGATCGGTTAAAATACGTTTCTATTCAGTACAAAAGCTCCTAAGTCCTAACCTAGCGATTAGTATCAAGAAAGTTGACATTACAAATATTTGAACAAAACGGTAATCCTGTTGGTAATTCTTTATGGTTGCAAAAGTTGGGGGTACGTCCCTGGAAAATGAACATAAGTAGATTGTGAATGTTTGAAAATAAGGTCTTGAGAAAGACATACAGACCGAAACGGAAGACTGGAGAATGGAGGAGGCTGCATAATGAAGAACTACACAGGCCGTACGATTCATATAATGAAATCACGACTGCTAAGACATTCAGGTCTCTTAACTAGGATGGGGGTGGGGGGAAACGAAGATTTTGTTCCATCGTGGTTAGGAGGCCAAAAGAAAAAAAAAACGTTGGGAAAACCGAGATGTCGTTGGAAGGACAATATTATAAGGAATCTTCGAAAGGTTCGTTCATAAATCGTTCGTTCGAGAATTTCCGTTCGTGACGGAGCTGAAACGGGTCACCGGAACTATGCTTCGGACTCGGCCTGACCCGTAGAGCTGAGCATAATTTTTATTGTATTCCTATTGCTTATATACTGTTACGCTTGAACAAAGTTTTTTTTTAGGGGGACGAGGACACGTTTTGCCCCCGAGTACGCCAAAAAATCATAGTTTATTAACCTTTCCGCAGAGTTCTACATTTACAATAAATAATTTCAATGTAAGTTATGTTCTTTTTGTTAATAATAAGAACATAACTAAATATGTGTAGGTATACACTACATAGATCACTAGTTATTGCCACGACACTTATTTCGGTAAACAGAAATACATGTTTTATTCCTTTTTATATATCTTTTATTATTTGTACATGTAAATTGTTTTAACATAATTGCGTGCAACCAACACCATTTCAAACAAAAATACATTGTGAATCTTGATGTCACATTTTCAAACCAAAGGGCAATTCTAATCTTGAGAAAAGAGAGAGCGAGAGCGAGAGAGAGAGAGTGTGTGTGTGTGTAGAAAGTAAATAATGAAATAACGAGGAATATTGAAAAAAAAGGAAAGGATCAAAGTGATTTGTGTACAAGGCAAAACATAAGCGTACAATTCTTGATTTAAAGTTATGTACGGTTATGTAAAGTTAAGCTAGGTTCTTATTCTCTTAAGTCCTGATTGAGATTTGTCAACTATTTTGTGACGTTTTGTTGGAATTGTAACAATAAAATTTTGTCATTTTGATCGCGATTTTTCTACGTAGGTGCGAATATGTATTCATGTCGTTAAGCAGCGAATTTCGTAAATGTTAAGTTATTTCGAATGGCGCCTTAGTACGTAGGCTCACTATCATTGTGATGAGTAGTTTGATGGTTTGATTGGGTATGTCCCAATATGTGGTTCAGTAAGATCGTGCTACGTTAGATTATGTTAGATATGTATTAATGTCCTTCAGTAGTACATTTGATAAACATTAAGTTATTATGTATTCGCGGCTTACTATGTAAATTATTTGCTCATTATGAAGAATAGTTCGGTCTTTTAACACGTTCACTGCTACGAGTTCTACGTAGCTGGTGGAAATACCTTCCCCAGGTACTTTTTTATTTTATTCATTTTGCATTACTTTACATAAATATCTGCATATTACTACATAAAAATGTTTTTAAATGTTCATGTCAAATGGCGTCTGCAGCATCCATTTCTCGATGGTGTGTGCTAAGGACGCCATTTGGTGCCTTCTAATATTTTTCAATATAATATCAATACAAATTCAGATATTATTATTATATATCAAGAAAATAAGGCTGAATGCTGAATAAGATATAGTTTTATAATTCTTGTTAACATATTGTTAAGTAGTTTTGAAAACAATGAAACCTTGAAATATGCTCTCAGTATTCCCGTCATTTGTGGTAGACCTTGAAACACAGTTTCACATATAGTCCATGTTTCCCAGGACAGATTTTATAATGGTAGATGACTAGATGGTGCCACGTTTTCTTTATGTCACTTCATTAATTTCTTTCTCAAAATTCCTCTGTTTAATTCAAAAGGGTATTCGGTTGTAGATGATTCGAGAAAGTCATAATCCAATATCAATTCAAAATAATCAAAATTGTCATTTGCATCATCGAACGTATACTACAAGCTTATTTTCTTTATCAAAAGATTTTGCATAGAGACAATACAATTTCGCACCAAATATGTTTGCAAACACCACTCTTACCGTAACTACTTTCTGAATCACTGTCTGAATCACTTTCTGGATTCGTCTAAAGAATTAGATTCAACAAACATTTTTATTTTTTTCATTTTTTGAAAGTTCATCTTCATCTTTTGAACTGCATGATACGGTCTAACACCCCTACTGTCAAAGTGAAAAAAGAAAAACGTATTTTCTGTGCCATCAGCACATGCCATGGAGAGAACATGGGGAATGTAGGGGTAACCGAACTGGCCTCTCCAATTATTCTGAAACCACGCCACGAATATACGTCCTACGCTCAACCGCCTTCACCTTCCTAGGGGCCAAGGAGTACCAAAGACATTCTGATACAGACATTTGATAGAAGGCTCAGTGAATTTCCCAAGACAGAGCAGAGCGCCAGGCATGGGAGCAGTGACAAAAAATCTCCAAACAGTTTTGCCAGCATTTGAACCCAGGCCGCCAGAGTCATAGTCATAGTCAGGCGCACTACCGTCTACGCTACGGAGATTTATCACTGCCAAATTTCAAGGCTAATACATTACTGATCGACACGATGGTACTTTCTACTTAGCGATTCACTCATTACGTACACTGACGTTCATTCTCTCAGTGAGTAAAGGTAGAAAATAAAATTTAGACACAAAATGGACTTCAAATTATTCCAAAGCGAGAGTTGGAAACGAATACTATTTTAAGCTAACTCCAATCATTAACTAACATTGTGTAACCGTTGAACAACTTTGCGTGCGAAAGTACACAATGGCGGAAGCTTGAATCACATAGTACACGAAGCGCCAATCAGCGTCCGACGCATTTGACAAAGTTTAACTCTGGGCGCCAATAGGCGCTCGCAGCAGCAAACGTGTTAGCTTCTGAAGTACATTTGTCAAGGTTTGGTGATTATTAGTTGTAACTGTGACAAGAAAATAGCGATCAAAGTAACAAATTTTTATTGTTACAATTGCAACTAAACGTCACAAACTTTTGCCAAATGCAAATCAGTAAATGGGAGAATGGTAACGTAACATAACTTTACCTAACCTTACATAACATTAAATAAGGAACTCTATGATTGTTTTTGCTCTCAACCTTTCATATTCTGAAGTTACTGAAGGAATATGTGGTTATTTCGACAATGTTGATGGAAGTCAAGGAAGTACAGACTTCACTTCAGTTTTAATATTTTAAGATGCCTGAGATCGCTTCTAAAGCAATCCCATAAATGATATTAAATAATTCAAGGCACAGGAAAAGACCCAAGTCAAATATGGTCAAGACTGGGTCACCGGGTTACTCATCGCGTCGCCGGGTCACAGTCATTTGGATCAAGATCGGGTCACCGAGTCAGTCGGGTCATTATTCGGGTCAAGTTTCGGACCGGGTCACAGAATGACTCATGTTCTGGTCAGGTTGGGTCATTAAAATTACCCTATTTCAGCTCTGATTCATGATGAAAACTGGCTTGATTTTGTCCAGGATATGATGCATGGTAAACATTTCTTACTGCGGCGATGAACTTGCAGATTCCGTTAGTCAGGTTTGGTTCGTTGTTATTATTATTATTGTGAGCTTATCTAAGAAAATCACGGGAGTTCTTTTTGAAAATAGTATTAAGTAATATCTGTCACAAACAATTGTAATATTGCTGGAAGAAAACACTGTAAAAACTCTTCAAAACTGCAAGAAAGAACGATATTTGGGAAAAATCATAGCCTAGCGTGATATAAAATACTTCTCTGTCGTAGTAAGTATAAAACTACAATATCTTTTACCTAGAAAAATCGTTTTGTTAGGCGTATTTTTTTGTGTATGTATGTGCTTCCTTCGGTGTATAAAGCGTTGAGGAACAATGCATTGCAACGGAGGCAAAGCGACAAAACTCTCAAACAGGAACGTGACGGCTTCGAAGAGACGCATTGTTACGACAAAACCTTCTTTTCTTCCTCATCGCCCCCTTTTCTTCCCACTCCCTCGCTTCATTCCAACTCAACTTTCTTGCAGATATCAACCGAGGGCTCAATCGGGGCCATTTCTAGGCTGGTCAGCTCAACACGGGACGACACTACGGGGGGACACTAAAGAGATCCACGGGGGTTGGGGGTAAGGTGGAGGGGCAGCAATGAAGGGATACGAGAAAGACAAGGCATTACGAAAGACACCTTCGACCTTTTTGTGCGCATAGCGTTCTCCCACAATTTACTCGGTATCCGCCCACTCTTCCTCGGGTAAAGGAAACACATACACAATGTGCATCCCCCTCCCCCACCCGACAACATACAGTGTGGTTCCAAACTATAAGCACAAAGTTCAGAAGAGGATTTCTCAATTCAAAACAACATAAATTATTTTTATTGGGGATGAGGGGTACGTCATGTATCTTTTATTTTGTATTATGCCCTACAATTGTTTTATCGCTTTATCTTACGACATTCTCAGAGATCGAAGAAACAATTTGTAAGATATAATACAAAATAAAAGATACATGATGTACACTCCCTCCCAAAAAAAGGTTCATAAGAAATTTCGTGAAAACTAAAAATTTCAAAACAAGAAAGAATTACATTGAAGAAATTGTAAAATATACAATTTCGGAGTTACAGGCCCAAAGTTAGCGAAACATTGTCACAAATGACATCACCAAATAAAAAGGAAAGTTGTGTCAGCTTAGCAAAGGACAAAGTTGTGTTCAATGATGCATTTGAGTGCCGTTTCTGATTGAAGATTGGATCCTAGTGGATTCATACAGGCCTATATTTTGATAAACATAATGTCCCATTGTTTGCGGTCAAGCGACAAAATCTGTGGTGTTATTTAAATGTCAATATAAATAATTCATGTGACATAATTTGCAAGGTATTTTATTTCCATTTACAAAAATTTCATTTTGGAATTTCACTGATAATTATTAGGAGAAAATTACGTTTTAATTTGAATTTGTTTATGGTTGTTCACCATTTTTATCTCAGGTCTGGAAGGGTTAGGTAAAGGTGGGGAAGGTACTGGCCAGGATGTTACTTAAGGTACCACACCGGTACTCACCTGGTAAAACTGAGGCGGGAACCCTGGAAAACCTCAGTCAGGATGTTCGGCCGCGAGGTTCCAACCCAAGTACCTACCCATTACAAATCCGAAGTCCGCGACGTTACCGTCTGGACCAGGAGGTTTGGTTAACTTATGGATCGGTCTAAATATGTGTCGGCAACTCTGAACTCCAGACTATCTTTACTAGTAGATGTCTCTGGCTGTCATGGTGCGCGGAAATGACCTCAACACAGAAGAAGGTGGGTGAGCACTGGGAGTGAGAGAACTTGTAGCACTATTCTCAGGAGGTGACTTGAACACAGGGAGTGATACAAAGATGTAAATACAAAGCATTTTTTATGTTGTCATATATTTAGTGTTACTATCGCGTACAAAAAAAAAGATCTAACTTGATTTTCTCACCTAATCCATTTCTGGGAATTGTGTGAAATATTGAAAATGCAGAACGAAGAAAAAGCAGAACCATTTTCGTAACTACTAAGAAAAATAGTAGTGTTGTTCAAAAACACAAGAAAGCAAAGAGAAACAAACTTGACCTGGGTGAGAATCAAACACAGCGTTTTGAAGTTTACAACGTAACTTCAAACATTTGAAAGTACCAGGGTTACCATAGTCCTCTTTCTGGCAGAAATATATCTGTTTTTATATCTTGTCATCTTATTCTCCCTCCCTTTTTTAAATATCTTCAAATGACCCGATGTTTGTATTACTATTTTTAAAGAAGTCAGTGATGTTTTTCAGGCGTTTGAATAATTCTATTCGTACATTGAACTCAAATATTGAAAGAGTTATTTTATTTATTAGGTGTCCAGTTCACTGACAAGAGAAATAAGGTCTTGATTGAATGGGCACGAAGCAACATAGATTTATTATTTACTGAAAAAAAATCTTTTTAACCCAGAAGTAGGATGTTAAACAAAGCAATAGCCTCTTGAGATGCCTAATGATTGAATTTTAGTATCTTTTTCCTTTTTATTTTTTTTACTAAGTTAACATTTTGTATCCATATTAGTTAATGGCTGTTTGATTCTTTTCCGTTTATTATTGTAATATTGACTACAGTGATCAATTCAGGGTAGTGGCGTAATGCACCGACAAACTTTAAGGAATGATAGTGCATAAAAAATAGTAACTGGGGTGGAAACGATGCCGTGTTTCGGAGCCACATATTTCCAAGACCATTAACGGTAGAGTTAACACGGCATAATATCGTCTCAGACATCAAAAATAATCTATCCGAGAATTCATATTCTAAAATTGTACAATGGGCGCGCAAGAAGTTACTCAAAGGAAATATACGATTTTCAGAATTTCTCTGAAGTAAAGATAGGTCGAAATGATCATGAATAAGATGACTTTCCGTATGAGTAAAGATGGTATACACAATCACCACCATCCAACCGGACATTGACATTCTCTATAACTGATAACACTGGTTTACAAACTGAAACTCTTTTCTGTCACATGACAGAAAATATCGAATCTATGAGGAACTTTTTACGCTGAATTCGAATATGCAATCAGTTTTTCTCCATCGGGCTCAGTTTTTGCGTGATAAAGGGATTTATGGGAAATTCCCTCAAAATTTTCCCTTTTTATATATTTTTCATATCCCCGGCTCTTGTCCAGTTATCGATATAAACACAAAAATACACGTAATAATACCTTGATATATACTTAATAAACCTTGAAAGTTTCATAACAATCGCATTATTCTTTCTATAGGTATGAATATATTTGCATGTATGCTGTTTATACCGTTCATTTTACCTACTCAGAGCTCTTGATTTGAGAAACATACGATTTACTTTACTTAGATAAACACAAACATGAAAATGTATGTTAACAACTTTAAACAATACATTCGTCTCTCTCTCTGTAGAAATAAAAATGTAAAACTCAAAGAAACAAATAAAAATATGAAATACTGACACGTTAACCCCTCGCTATCGAATTGTTGAAATTCCTTGAAAACGCTGCATAGAGATATTCTGCTGTGGCTAAATTCAAGTCATTTGCAGGTATACAGTAGTTGTTGAAATAAAGTCGACATATATGCGAAGAATTCCGATGCATGTCCCTGAGGCCACAAACACACTCCTTGAAATGATTGACGTTTGGCAACATTGCCAACGAGTCATGTCTAAACATGTTATTGTCGTCACTACCACCGGCGTCGCAGCATTGAGAGATCTGATTGTGTTGGAAGTGGCTGCATGTTATTCTAGCCTTGTGAAATTCAAGGTGTGTGTGTGTGTTCAATCAAAGAAGAAAATGCCTCGTACGTGTGTAAATAGTCCAAATTCTTTTTGTTATATCTGTGGAGAGGTGACTTTGAAATCGCGAAAACGTCAATTAACCCCCGCCTCTTGTAAAGAAGTGTTACGAACTTTATTTTAGGTGTAAGGTTGGCGACTAAAGCAAGAAATGGGCTCCTATAGATGCTGTGTGACATGTGTTAGACTGCTGACAGGCTGGTTAAAAGATTCACGACACATGCCATTCGCTGTTCACATGGTTTGGCGGGAGCCGACGGATCACACCACAGATTATTATTTTTGTTTAACAAAAATCCATGGAATCACGTCAAAAACAAAGAAGTGTGTTCAATACCCCAATGTACCATCTGCTATGAGACCTGTATACCACAATGAAAATTTGCCGATACCAGTGCCTCCAAAAAATGTGATAGAGAGTGAAGATAAATCCTGTAATGAACACGAAGATACAGAAGGTGGAGAAGTACTCATGTAGACCAAACATTTGAGTTCCCTAGTGAATCGAATTCCCCACACATTTTGACACAAGGTGATCTGAACGATCTTGTTCGCGATTTAAATTTGTCTACGGAGCAGTCTGAGATATTAGCTTCGCGATTGAAAGGCTGGAATCTTCTTTCTCGCGATGCTAAAGTGACTGTTTTTCGTGACCGCCATGCTGTTTTTTCAGAATATTTCTCGAAGGAAGGTGACATGTTTTTTTTGTAACGATATCGAATCTGTTATGAAGACTCTTGGCCATGAATAAGGTAAATGAGTGGCGTTTGTTCATAGATTCCAGTAAAGTTAGCCTCAAAGCAGTACTTCTCCACAATAGGAACAAATTTCCTTCTGTTCCGATTGCTCACGCGGTTAACCTTAAGGAGACTAATGAGACTTTTAAACTGCTTCTCACACGTATCAAATATGAAAAGTACAGATGGAATATATGTGGAGATCTAAAGGTAATTGCAATTCTGCTTGGCATGCAGCTTGGGTACACAAAGTACTGCTGCTTTCTATGCGAATGGGACAGTAGGGACAGAAAAAAACACTACTGTGGGAAAAAATGGCCTGCTCGCCATGAGCTCCTGCCTGTCTCGTAAAAATGTGGCTAACACTCCTCTTGTTGACCCTAACAATGTGTATCTACCTCCCCTACACATTAAACTGGGTCTTATCAAAAACTTTGTAAAAGCCATGGACCAAAGGTCACGTGGATTCATGTACTTGCGACAGAAGTTCTGGAAGATCAGTGATGCCAAAATAAAGGAAGGAATATTTGTAGGACCACAAATTAGGGAATTGATGAATGATGAGCGTTTCGTTGACTTGTTGAATGATGTTGAAAAAATGGCATGGATGTCCTTTGTAAATGTCTGCAAGAACTTTTTAGGCAACCATAAGGCAGAAAATTATCGCGATATTGTACTATCATGGCCAAAATAATGTTCACATGACTTTATTATACACGATTTTTCTCCAACCCTAGAAGATAGACAACCCAACTGACGTAGAGGGAGCGATGTGTGATTCTGAGAGTGTGTGCGTGAACGAGCAAGGGTTGGATATTTTTTTCTTTAAGAGAAATCATTATCGCATGTCCTGGCTTCTGGAAATATATTTATGGTTTCTTGTAGTATGTACGAAAGAATGAAAAAAAAGAGAGAGAGAGAGATCGCATTTGAAACAGCAAAACAGGGAACCTAACGCAATTTTACTTTAGTTGGGCCATTAGTTAAAATTTACTGAAAGACTTAATTTAAATTGTCCAGTAAAAGAAAATCCTTACCAAACATGAGGAAACGAAAACCTATGGTTACTAGGTAATTATTTCTTTCTTAATGAATCGAGTATTCCATAGAACACTAATGTTATGCACGAAAAACAAGACAAAACGTCTGTTTCTATCAGTTCTTAAAAATGGGGCACGATATTTATGTTTTATAATTTCTGATATTATGTTGTTATTTACGTTACAAAGAAGATGTTAGCAGCAAAATACACAAAATATGTTGCATGATATATATCACAGTCATATTCAATCCACTAGTGGATGAGGTCTTTCTCCGAAGGGAGGAGTATATATATTGATGTTCAACAGATACAAATAAAAGTATGAATCTTTGAGTATCATATGGAGAATATCTGAGATAAATTAAGATCTTTCCCTTTCCAGAAAAATATATGTGTGTGTGCGTGCATGTGATAAACGTAGATATGAGTATGTTTCTTTCCAAACGGCCAACATATCTAATTTTGGAGAGTGTTGGTTTCGAATTCGGGAGGTTCTCGGTTCGGTACCAGCGGTTGACTGTCCTGACTTAGGATTTCCCAGTGTTTTCCTCAGCCACACCAGGCATGATACCTTCACTTTACGTCCTGGCCGACTCCCTACCGCATTTCACAAAACCTTATCTTGGAGTGATTCATAGGTGCCTAAAAGCTATAAATAAGATGCAAACCCAACGAGTAAAATATATAAACCTGTCGCTCTGTGAATCGGCATATTGCTTCTTAATGCCGTGTTGATGGATCGACATGGAGACCGAGATCGATCAAGTGGCCGTAGCTCAGTTGCTATAGCGTTGGCTTAGCAATCGAAAGCTGTTAGTACGACCATCTATCCTGACTGAAGTAGTACCGGGCAATTTTCCTCACGACACGAATAAAATAATGTTTATAATAATCTGCAGAGATAGATAGACACGCACACTCACATAATGACAGAGAGTGTGTGTAGGAGAAGGAATTAGTAAGAGAGAAAGAGAAAAAAAAGAATTGATGAAGTCATGGATAGAAAGAGAATAATAGAGAAAGATCAA
>JAGDQP010070203.1:0-10787 GCA_022664845.1 Lepisma saccharinum
TAATATTACATCCTAACTTCCACTCAAAACCCCTTTTTTAAGTACAAAATAAGGCTCATATACAGTTTAGCGGGGTAGACCTGAGACGGCGATTCTATTGTGTATCCCAGATGATTCTCCTTAAAGTGAATCCATTTGTTGCCAGCGCACGTATACTATGGAGAGAACCTGATTAATTTGTTTAAACAATATTAGATGAGCACCGTTATAGCGTTTAACTGCTCTAAACTAACTAAGATGCAATCATTTCAGAGTAAACTTTATTTTCTTAATCATAAAATATATACAGCTACACAATGTACTACACAGTGTGTAGTACACATAATCGTTATTTAAAAAATAATAATAATAAACTAAAACGTTATAACGCTTACCGATAGATGGGTCTTTCAGGAATATGAATTTTGTTTGTAAAGCGAAAACGTTGCTGGATATATCCACAAAACTTTCTACAGAGAAGTTGTTTGCTATAAATATTCTATCCACGTCATTTTGTTTACTATATAGTAAACTATTTACTATTCTAACTATAAATTTATTAATGTAACATCTGCTATGATCATCATTGTTATTTCTTCCATATAAATTCCTTAAGAGAACGACCATAAATACTGGTGTGGGAAAGGTGTTCCAAAACAAGTTGTACTAATTTATTTGTGATGCCATACAAATTTGTGATCACTACCTCCATGTTTAATTGTTTTCAAAAAATTCGCACCAAAAGAGAGGTCAATTGCGATTACTTTGACATTATTTTTCCATTGTAGGTTGCGAGTTCATAATTAATTCCTTTGAAAAGTATCACAATTTAAGAGATCAGTAAGTAACTTTCACGTATTTAATTGGTTTATATAACGAATTCCAAATCGGGAAGGGCGTAAGCCATAGTGCTGTTACCACCCATAAATTAATTTTATCTTATCTTAACAAATTCCAAATACTGCTACAAAGCACTCGTGGTGAAAGTGATAAAATTTCGGACTTCGAACCGGCGATAGATAGGTAAGCGAGTTCGTACCCCGCGACCGACAATCCTGATTGACTGGGGCTTTGCAGGGTTTCTCAATACCGGAATAATCTGAACTAAGGTCTTGCCGTTACCTTCCCCATTTGCTCCTGTACACTATTCAGCCCTGAGCCAAAGATGCCTAAAGGCCATAATAAATTAAAATTCTCAATAGAATTCGTATCTAATTGTCTAGAATATTAACAACAACAAAGTGAAAGATATGAAAAGAACTCAGCCATGTCAATATTTAAGGTACTATTAGCCTGGTGTAACTGAAAGATACCTTGCAAATCCTCAGTAATGGACAAGGATCCCGGGGAGGCTTTGGGGACCTGGCCCCCTAAAGTTGAAGTGGGGCCCCTAATGGGGGGGGGGAGCAATGATCAGGTGAAGTCGGTTCTCCTATTTCTACAGGTACATGATCATTCGTTTTCCCTTTCTACTAAGCTTATCTCCCTTTGGCAAATCTACTGTATTTCATTGATAAATTTCTCAATGAAACTCCTGTGCTATAGTATTTACATAAATTACATCACGTATAATACCCCTCTCCTGGCTAAAGGAGTTAATTCGTGCATTGCCTGTGTTGTTTCTGGAGTTTCGTGCATAACATCGATAAAGACTATTTAGTAAAAAAAGAAAAGAAGAAATGAAAAAGTATTTTGTCGTTTAACGCTCGGAACGACAAGATCGGGTCATAAAAGACCCATACAGTCAAAATATTATTTTTGTCCATTAGTCATTAAATGGAAGAGTGAAATTCTGTGCATTCTTCACGTACATGTCCAAAAATCTTACGGTAGAAAATGACGTTAAACCCATGTATTTATTGTGTAATAATTTAAGAAAATCAAGCATGAGTCGATTTGATCCAATCTTGGCGTTTTGTGTAACTTTCTAAATTTCATTTTATATTAAAATAACAAGTTGTCGGTTCTAATGATCACGTGACTCTTTCCAAACGACCTACACTTTATAATTTCTCAATCAAGGAGCGAAGAAACGTGGACGATGCTGCTTATAAGTAGTAAAATAACAAGTTGGTAAAGACAAGTACTACACATACTGTCAACAATCTAATCGCTTCATTTGCAAGAATCAGAATATAACAGATACGATGTGCTTTACATGTGAGAGTGAGAGAGTAAGGTAGTTTGATTCTGGTAATTTTATATGTACTACTTTATATGTGTAAATAAGTAAGATACTCATGGTACCTTCATTTTTGTGCAGCCATGAAAATGGTTACAAGGTTAACATGATGTATTAATTTTTCTGTATTTTTCATTATTTTGTAGTATCTACTTGAAAAAATTAAATACAATAAATAAATACAATACAATGAATACACCCAAACTCTAAAATGCCATGATCTTGAACAAGTACTTTATGGGTAAAAAATGACTCATCTTGGCGTTCCGTGAGATGAAAGTATCTTGGTGTTCCGAGGGTTAAGGATCATTCATCGTGATTTTGTCATATACAAACATAATTTAAGAAAAAGAAAAAATATACAATAAAAGTAAGACACATGAAGAACTCACACAAACGTAGGAGTAGACTTGCACTAGGAAATACATCCGTCAAACTGTTCTTTGGATGCAATTATTATCGTTTACCGTTAATAGCGTAATTTTGAGTCTCTAAAACAACATATTGATAGCGAAACTATATTCAGCGGGTAAGAAAAGTATTTGCACACGTTTAACAAAGAGAAAAAACAGACTGTATCACCCGTAAAACACTTACCATTTTGAAATCGCTTGCCCTTTTATGATAATTTGGATTCCTTAGATAGAATACTATAGAACTAACTACCACACGATACACATGTAAGGTAACAGGTAACGAGAGAGTGAGGACTATGTAAATTCATCGCAAAAAAAGTATTTGGACAACCCAATACAATGTTCTCGAAATAAATGTTCTAGGTATCCTTTCGTGTACAAGGGCAGTCTACATACTGTATTGAAGCAATCCACACAGCGTCAGGAAAGCCAAGCTTGTTTGCAAGCCATGCTTTACCGTTGGATACATTATAAAGAAACATAAAACAGAGCAATTATTGCGGAATATAATCCATTCTGGCCAACCAAGAAAACTAACTGCCCCGAATGAAACCTACTTTCTTCTTTCTGTGAATAGAACTCAAAGAATTAGTGCTAAAGATTGGGCTACTTCACTCGCCTAGGATATGCAAGTTAAGATTACACCACAAACAATCCAAAATTCATTTTTTTAAAATGGGATTTAGAAGATGTGTATCCAGGGTATGAATACTGGTCACTCCATTAGTAATTACACAACCCCAAATCATAACAGACCCTCCAACATTTTTACCAATTGACGCAATGTTCTGCTTTCTGAAAGCTTCATTCTTCTTTCGCCACACGTCCTGATATCCATCACTACAGTTGAAGTATATCTTCGTCTCATCCTAGAAAATAAACTTTTTTCCAAAATTCCAGGCACTGATATACTGTATATATATATTTGCGAAATTAGAACTTCTTCTTTCTGCTCTCTTCTGTTATGTATGTTTTGTTTCTGGCTACACATCTTCTGAATCTCAATTTTTTGGTTCACATCTACACATCTGCAACATTAACTTGCATATCCTAGACAAGTGAAGTAGCCAAATCTTTATCACTAATTCTTTGAGTTTTGTTCACAGAATGAAGAACGTAGGTTTTATTCCGGGCAGTTAGTTTCCTTAGTTGATCAGAAAGAATCCCCAATAATTATTCTGTTTTATGTTTCTTTATGATGTATCCAACGCTAGAACATGGCTTTCCAACAAGCTTGGCTATTTCTCAGTACCTTTTACCTTCCACACGTAATTTGAAATTAAAGTGAGGAGTTCCAATGTTGTTCAACTTACTTTGCTCCCTATGCTCCTTCTTTATGTCTGACACGGTGTGGATTGCTTCAATACACCACACAGAGGTCTTTTGTACACAATAGGGTACCTAAAATATTTCTTTCGAGAGTAGTATGGGGTCGTTCAAATACATTTTTGCGATGTATTTAGGTAGTTGTGACTCTTTCGTTGCCTGTTACCTTACAGGTGTTTCGAGTAGTAGTTATTTTTATAGCATTCTTTCTAAAGTATCCAAATTATCATAAATGGGTAAGATATTTCGAAATGGGCCACGTTTTGCGTGTGATAAGTAGGGCTAGGATTTTGATGAAATTGCATCTTTTTTTTCTGGTAAATTAGAAACGCATAACATTTAGTATTTATATGTTTCATGTCGTACTGAAACTTTTAAGCTATATTTATACGGCATTGTTTCTGCATCTTTTGCCTTTATGGGTTGTATATGTCATTGTTTGGAATTATAGGTTATTTTTTGGTCATTTTTGATCATTTTCTTCGTTCCTGAGTAGTTGTTGTACGCTACTTGTTTACGAGCTTTAATTAGGATTAGTTTCAGTTAGTTTATGTTCAGCTAATTTACATTACGAACAAGTTGGGATAAACTTTTGTTTATGTCAGCGAGATAGCTAAAGTAGCTTACAGTAAGTGGCTTACAGCTGATACCCAGCTGGTATATCATCTGTTTTGCAAAGTAAAAATTACGTGCTCCGTCTTATGAGTGATTGTCCAATATCTGAGTTAAATTCACACACATATTTTCAACATATCAATAATTTTAATAATAAAACTTCGTGGATTCTTTTCCAACTCTATATTATTCAGACTGGCTAGTTACTCTGTTCATATACCCAGGCCCCAATATGGCGAAGTATAATGCTTCTGCCTTCTGTTTGCTGTAGGTGATAACAGATGCTTACACCAACAGTTGACAGAAAATTGAAATATCCATTTTCCACTCGCCAGTGCTTTTGGAGAGAGAGATTTTGAAGAGGAGAATAAATTACTATGGAGCGGAGCAGAATTATTATGTAGGATTTAAATTGTACGGGCAGGCACATAATAGCACAAGGCTAAACTAGTTACTTTCATTGTAGGTTATATCATATTTATCCCGTAGTTTTTAGTATTTACTCATATTTTTGCCGCGTGTCCCTAATTTATTTATCAAAAGGTGGCAACCTTAGTTAAGCCGACACTGTCACTCAGACGTTCCTGGAGGGACATGGAATTTAAACACCAACATAAACCATGGGCCGTGAAGGTCGCAAGCCATAGTGGTGTTAACGCCCATACAATTCATTTTATCTTTATATAAACCACGGGTCTTTTCCAGGAGAAACAAAACATTATGAAAAGCGAAATCTGTCTTACACACAAAAGAAAACTTATTATAAATGAAAAAATATTTCAAGACAAAATTTGTTAGAAAATGCATAGGAAGAAACAGACTCACAAGCAAGAAAATCCAAATGTATACTATAAGTTTCCTGTTGCTTCACTCTCGTAGATTTCAGGAATTGGTAATATTATTATTATTATTATTATTAATCCTTACTCTTTACTGTACTTTTCTACTAAATTATATTCCTTTCAAGACTAAAGATATGTAGATACAGTTTATACAGTTATATTAAAATGAGAGAGAAAGATGTTCGAAATATCAGTGTCTATATTTTTATAGTAAGCTACTGAAGGACTTCTTTATAAACCATATTTGTAGCTGTACCTTGTTGTGCTAGAATTACCAAACCGTTGGAAAAACCATACTCTAGTGTGTGCGACGTAAAACTGTCCATGTGATAAGTAATCCTCCCTTAAGTCAATCCCTGCTATCTCGAGAGTCTACCCCTGTAACTGATTTATAGTTATTGCAAAAAAGTATTTTCCATTGGCACATCTCAGGCAATTTCTGCTCCAAGTGTGTTCATGTTGCACTAAATGTAGATATTTTACAAGATCGCTTTATAGGTAAGGTTTTGTTTTTGTACTTAAAAGTACAAAAAAAAACAAAAAGAAACACCGAATCATCCTTAAGAATAGACCTACTATCCAAGCTAATTCAGAATCTCTGGAAGGAAATAAAGAGAGAATATGACACAGAAAACTGATGCCACAAGTCTCACCGCTAATCGCATATAAGAGACAGGAATTTGAAATAGTACCTAACACAAGCAGCTTCCACACAAAACTAATTGACGTTGTACAACATTTAACCATAAAGAACTCAAAACATTCAACAACATGCCAAATTACGCAAACCGAAAAGAGAGAACTCATACTGACAAACATGAAATCGGCCTCTTTAAGGGCTTAAACCTATAAGCGTACTAAAGAGAGAAAATATAAGTAGAGAAAAACACGAGATGTAAACCACTCATATTTATCAATTGACGGATGATGTTACAGAATTAAGAGAAACTGAACACAATAAAACAAACTGAGGGAGTAATAGGGAACTTCAATACCAAAAAGGAAAATGACAAAACCACAATTAATATACTAAAGGTCAAGCAATAAAGAGCTAGGGCAGAAGCGGGAGGGTGACCGCAAAGTGAAAGCACTCCAAATCTAACGATATATATATATATATTTAAATCTAAGACTTAACAGTAAAACAAATTGATTTGGTATTAGAATTTAAACCTATTATATAAAGTAGAACGAATAAACTCGTACAGAGATCCACCAAGGGAGTTTATAAAAAGCTACTTGGGGAAGATATACAGATGATGTACACATCCACGCTTACACAAATTAAGACCTGTTGTTCTAAGTAGTAAGCCTACACTTAATGGGTGGTGAACACATAATGTATATAAAGATTATTCAACTACCACAAATACGAAAATAAATTTTAAAATAGCCCTAGAAAGTGAGCATGAATATTAAATTGGCAATTACACAGATACCAGTATATGCACACCGGATACATACAATGAAGATTGATGCACTAGTCACCAATGCGATAACAGATGTTAGGAAGAACACTAAAACTGGAGAATATGTTTGTTGGTATGAATGGAAAGTTCGGGATCCGAGCCTCGCCAGAAACTGAAATATACAGATGATAAATTACAACCTTGCAAGTTGTATTTTAAAGTAAATTAAGGTGGAAGAGTATTAAAAGCCTTTCCTAGTTTAAAAACGGCGAAATGGAGAGCCCTTTACAAATGTTATGGTACTTCGTCTGATTTGTGCCTTTCTTGTACTGCAAGCGTAAGAGGCATAGGCAGTTTTTATATATTATTCTGTATACAACCCATGTACCAAATTTCAGCTTCATGCTATTTAATCAAAGATAAAAGCATTTTTTGTCTATAATGGACATTTCCGGTAGTACAAAAAATTCTTCTGTCAAAGTAGACTACGGAGAACATTTTCTTTTCTTTCTGTGATGCATATATCAAGAGTAATAAAGACTTGCTTCAAAAGTCTCTCAGTCTTGCGCTTAATCGGGCGCCGCCGTGTTATGACGTAATCAGTCTGCCGACTGCTTGTCATTAACATACAGATGGTATTTGATTTCTTAATATTGTTTAAAAGATATTGGCAAAAATGGATCGAAAAAAGTATAAATTGTGAATAGCGTTTCTGTATGCCTTAACACGTCATTTAGTTCGTTTTATTCATTTAAAATTGATTTTTACTTTTAATACTTCTTTTAAGATATTGGTATATTTTGGTAGCTTCAGCACTAATTTATAGCAGCTCTTTTTTCATAGAAAATCATAACATAATAAAAGCATGTAAGAAGCGAAAACGTAAATTGAAACTTTTACATTGAAGTTACGCTTGCGTTTAGTGAAGTAAAATAAAACACGGCCTTTGATATGATTCAAACAGCCTTAGGTGAAAGTATAAAAAGTTAAAAGTTGCATGTGCCAACCAATTGCGCCAAATTGTCAAGATATCAAAAGTGCTGCAAACCAACGATAAGAAGAGCACAGCAAGTTAAGACTGCCCCCTGTCATTGTTTAGAGCAATTTTTGTTATTAAAACAGGTTTTGATGTTTTAACTTATTGGAGTGTGTTCTGCAGATTTGTACATTAATTATTTCGTTAAATGATGATATAAATGTTCTTTCTCTTTTTTGTTTTTTCGTCTTCAAACTTCTGAATAAGGAACGTAACATAGGGAGAAGAATACGGTGTACATGGAGAATATAAGGGAATGGTTGTCACTTTTATAGCAGAAGAAACGCAACCATATTAGTGAATGATTCAGTAGTCATGTAGTCAATTTGTTCATTTTTGACGTAACGTCTGGCGCTGTGGCAGTCATTACGTATTTCGCAATTCCGAACCATGCAGGCAGTTCGTTATCTTTTAAAGACTTCTCACAAGAGAATGAAGGAATGGAAAAACGTTATGGAAGTAAGAAAAAATCAGGTAAATTCATTCCTTTGAATTCCATCGGTGCAACAAGGGGGATAAAAATAGAAACTGGCACCACCAGGTAATATGGAAGTTTTGAAAACAGTATAAACTCCTGTATCGTCGACTTTTACGTATCTGACGCCTATATTCATACTTGCTGACGCAGCCTATGTGAGCTGATGCTTCATCGTAAAAAAATGTCCTGCTGCTTCTCCTTTCTGGCTGCCACCACCACTGGTCCAATTACTGGTAGCTTAATGTGGACCCAGTACGTGCCTGCATTCAAACATGCCAAGAAAATAAAATTGATGTTCCTCGAGTAAAGACAATGAAAGTCTCACATCGCATAGAAGATAGAAGTGACATTAAGCACAACTTTTTAATTAAGGAGGAAGAAGAGATGGTGATGATATACCTTTATTATCTCTTTATGAATTCGTATTAACTTTCGTTTTTACAGGTCTGTTTCTCAGTTACACGAATTAACAAAGCGAGGAAAATTACTTTTGGGTGTCGCCGGGCAGAAGCACGGTAAAAGGGGATCGAGGCATGAAAAAGGTTGAGAAACGCTGGTCTAACGTGACCCTATTTTGTTCAGTGATTTCTGGAATAATCGGGATCATTCCAGTTCTTCCTTGTAGCAATAGTAAATTTGGTCTCCATTTCTCCCTCCCCACTACATGAAAGATTACTCTATTCTTAATGTTTTTGTGTATACTCCTTGAATTTGGAATTTAGAAATGACAAGTTAATAAGAAAATTGCTAATGTGACGTGATTTTAGAAAAGATAAATAACTAAAAATATATATTTAAGGGATTTAGCGAGAAAGTAGAGAATGCAAAATTAGATCCTTGAAATAAATATATCTGGTAGCTCCAAACAGACGTCGTTTTTTGAAAGTTTCTTTCTAAATTGGACACTAATGATTTTTTAAGGATATTTATTCTTCAAAGTATGCAGGAAAATAGCCGGAATAAATCCCTTAATCTGGGGAAACTTCCCGGAAACTAGGGGTAAAAGATCACAAAAGCTAATCGCACACTCAATTCCACATAAAGAATAAACTGCCTTATAGTGACTGGTATAATATTTGTTTCAACCTTATCAACGCATAATTTTAAGACAGCACCAACAAATACTTACCGCTGTGCAAGCCTATACCTCAGCCCGTATTATCCTGAGTTCTACATTCTTACTCATAGTAATAGCCGAAGCATGGACATTTCCGTTTTCCCCGTCCTTATATACGTATTTTACAATTTGTTTGTGTACATCAGATTAAATAATATATAATGTTTTTGAAATTTCAGTGCTACGGTTTTCCGTTACTTAGAAATATATCATGAAATACTGAGAATTCAATCTCCTACGTCATACAACGAAAATCATTCTCTGATTGGTTTGACGTAATCAATCCGTACTATTTCTGTAGATATACGTATATTACTTGTTCAATCCTAACTGTCACCGCTACAGTTATGGAATGGATTTCATTGTCTTCTAATATACGTGAAGATTGCTATAGAAATGTTTTCTTGCAGAAAAATGCGATCCAAACAATCTAAGAACTTGCTCCTTGATGTTCCTAGCACGTGTCTATTATCGTGACAAACTTGTCATGAACACGTGAGCAGACATATCTGAGTGTGTTCATCATTATATCCTAAATGAAAGCTTGATTAATATGACAGCTAATAACTTATTTAGGATGACAATAGAAGAAATTTACAATGGAGCTGACATAAGTTGGATTCAAGAACGCTAACCGAGAAGTTTGGTCTATGCTCAATTTGTCAGAATATTCTTTTTTCTTCGATTTCAAATTCTTCATCCTCCTTTTGCTGTCAATAATGATTTGACGCTAGTGCAACATAGAATCAGCTCGACTAATCAACTTATTCAACTCGATAAAATTTCCAAGATTAACAAAGGAATCATTTGTTAATATGCTGCCTCATTCCTGTCATCACTGAAAGTTGAATCTCGCATCCTATAAGTTTAACATTTAGAGCGCATTGTAATGCATGCCTTTTGACCATGACCTGAGGATTCCGTAAAGCAAGTTAATCTTGAGAAAAATAAATTTGATATCATGCTTTACCTTGAAACATGTGTACGAGGAGACTCGTGATGAGTGTTTCAACTTTCATGTAAGGAAAACCTTTGTTACACGTGGCATCATTCACTGACCCACAGTTTCGAACTAAAGAAATGATTGATCGTGTGAAAATTGCAGAAAAGTACTGTAGGTCATGAGTTGAAGCCAAGCTTGGTCCTATGTATAGCTGCACCATATGGTAATTCTTCACTTGTGGTGGCCGTTGAACTGAATATTGGAGAAAGAATTCTATCTCGACTCACAGAGACTTGCCGAACCAGAGCAGACTTTATGGAATCCGAATTATTTGTGGAACATGTAAATGTTTACTGCTTACTAAGCCCAGTATACTCTTCTGAAGTTGGGAGATAAAGGATGTTTCTCTCTAGTTTATTCTAGTCAACTAGAAACTTCTGTTTA
>JAGDQP010070205.1:0-10787 GCA_022664845.1 Lepisma saccharinum
AAGGTAAAATTATGATAAGAAGAAAGGGATTACTTACAGCTCGTTGTTCTATAGGTGAATAAACACACACTAATACTTATAAGTACGGAAATCCTTCTCTTGCTCACCCAGCTCCTGACCCCACTACTTTGGATAAGGTTCTTGGATGATATCCTGATGCTATGGACTCATGGTGAAACCAGTCTCAACACATTCCTAGAACAGCTGAACCAATTCCGTGTTGTCCAGTTCACTTGGTCCATCTCTAACAAAAGGGTCACATTCCTCGACGTGGACATCACTTTAGAAACTACCACCCTCAAAACTTCCGTTCACATAAAACCCACCAACCATATGCAGTATTTACACTACTCAAGTTCCCATGCTGACCACACCAAGAAAGCGATTCCTTTCTCCCTTGCACTCAAAGGACAACGCCTGAATTCCACCACCTCTGCGATTGAAACTTACAACCAACGCCTCCAGGAGGCTCTAGTCAACCGAGGCTACCCATCTAACCTTGTAACCAAACAGATTGGCCGTGCATCCTTACACATTAAACCCACTCAAACATTAATCCCAACCCGCCGGCTCTAATCATCCAGTTCCATCCTAAACTAACCAAGATCAAACAAATCCTACACTCTCATTTCCACATTCTCCAATCTGACCCAGACACAAGATCAGTATTCTCCACCAAACCGAGATTAGTTTTTCAGCATCCCGCTAATCTTAGAAACATCTTGGTCCGCACCAATCCTTCCTCGCCACCACCCCAAACCGGCGCCCATATATGCAAGAGTCCCAGATGTAGGACCTGCTCCATTTTCATCACTTCTCCCACAGTCACTATCAATACTGCTAGTGGCCGGTACACCCTAAATCTCAAAGGTACATGCCACACCCATAATGTTATATACATCCTAACCTGCAAGTTCTGTGATGCCTTTTATGAGGGGGAAACAGGTTGTACTCTCAACGTTGGTATTAATAACCATCGTCACTTCTGCATTATCAACAAACCGGATGCTCCAGTCTCCTAACACACAGAGTCTGACAACACCAATTTTGATTATCCTTTAGGCATATGAGGCTCTGGCCTATTATTTTACATCACATATTTTTTTAACTAACTTTGTTTACAGAACCACTCTCCGTTATTATCCTAATGGCTTTTCTATTGTTTTTATTTACTGAAATACTATGTAAAGTATGCCACAATATGTACAGTAACATTCCGTTGGTAATGCAAAGAAAGCAACATTCCATATTGGCTTTCCCACAATGGTTTCCCTTTCCGCGAAATCAGTTCTGCATTATTTACTGTTAAACTACGAGCATTGTCCCTACCTCTTATATCACAAAAATAACACGTAACTATACAAAAGGCGTGGAAAAGTAATATACTTCGTCATATTATATTTTGCTGGAACTGTTAACAGCTCTCGAAACTTGAATTTCCTTTCCATTATCCTGTCATCTTGCGTGGAAACAGCGCAAAAAGAAACAAATTAATACCGAGTAAGCTTAGGCGGGTTCGCTGAAGTCAGGTTAGATTTTTTCATGCGTACAGCGATCGTACCGCGGGTCAGATGTTTTGTTCGGTAAAATTTCTCTACTTTCTCTCCGCCATATGGCAACACTGTTACGTTATTCTTTAACGTGCAAAAACCTATCTGGAATTGTGCGGCAGCAGTCGTGGAGGTGGTAAACTACTAACTATACCGAGGGGTATATTCCAATTTAAGGTAAACACAGCCTTTTTTTCTCGAAGGTATTCAATTTCTTAACTTCTCAATCAAATTCGTTATAATAAGTTTGCTGCGGATAGTGCCACATGATTACCTTAAAATGGAGCTGTTCCCCATATCTTTTAATTATAGGTAACAGTCTAGGACACGCACTCCAAAGACCAGAGCACACAATGAAAGAAATACCTGCACTTTACGTACAAGACGCGCAAACTTATTTCGGTAATACTTTATGAGACGCGCTTAAAGAAGAACTACAGCACCCTCACAGGTTACGTATAACGGGCAAAATTGATTTAGCAGGTCTTTTATGAGAAAAAATATACGAAACTATTATGCACGACACAATTAACACCTTACACTGCGATCTAAGGCTTGAGTGTAGCTTGTCCCTGTCAGTTCAGTTGGAGCTCTCCACATAAGCAATAAGTTTACCATTTCTAACGTAAATTAACCTAATTTTACCTTACCTGAAATCAGTGATGCATTAACAAAGAACGATTCTCAAACACTCTAAACCAACTTAGTCAATTTGGAATGTTTAAATCACTGACCGGGGCCAAGCTATACTCAATCACAATCTAATGTCAAGGGAGTAGATAACTGATCCACTCTACGCTATAGCATTAAGTATTGTTATAGTCATAAACAAGGGAGTCGATGAGAATAAATAGCATTCCTTATGTAATCAGTAATGTTGTTTTACTATTTCTAACGAAAACTAACCTAACCTAAAGTCAGTAATCCATACGGTGGACCAGTTCTCTACACCCTTCCAAATTGAATCTAACCTCAACTAACAGCATATCTAATCTGAACATAAAGTAATTGGGGCTACTCCATTGTAACCACTTGATTATCTTTATAAAATCTTTTATGTAATTTTATATTTTCATTTTTTTTGCTTCAGATTCATTACGCTACGTTAGGTTAGATTGCATCAAGTATGAAAAAGAGTAAAAGGGCCATGAAGTAACTACAATAGAGCAACTCCTTGGGGCCTATATGACATGGAAAATATATGGGGATGGTTCTTATTTCCTCATAGACTGGGAAGATAATAAATTATTTATATTTACCTCTGATCTCTGACTAAATGTTAGATTAGATTATGTGGTGCTGTTATAGTTTTACGTCGCCAAAAAATGGAAAATTTACAGGAGAAATGGAGTTCGTGGGTAAGTGAAGGAAGGTGTCTTGTGTAAAATTGGCGCGGCGCTGCTTGTCTAAAGTGCCTAATTACTGTAAATAACGAAGGTTTCTTACCCGCTTAAAAGTGCAAGGTTCGGCCATTGTACGCAAAAGACGATATGAAAACCGATCGCAGCGCCATGAATACGACTCCCTTGCAGTTGCAAATTAGCGGGAAACAGTGGTAACCTCTTATAGTCACGTGTGCAATAAAAAAAACGCACCTGACCATACCTAGCCTCCGAATGCCCTTGGTCACTACTTTTATTAAATTTCCTAATGCGTTTAAATAACCAAGGTTTCTTACCCGCTTCAAAGTGCAGTGTTCAGCCAATGAAACAGTGGTTCCCTTATGGAGTCGCGTATGCAATATATATAAAAAAAAAAACCACCACACCTGACTTTACCCAACCTCCGAATGCCCTTGATCACTACTCTTATTAAGGTAAGTGCACATTTTTAAGTGCCTACAAGTATATTCAAAGCATTTTAAGTCTAAATGAGGGAAAATCGTGAAAAACAAGCGAAAATGTGCGTATATGGCCCAAAGTGCATATAGTGTAAAAGTACCGGAATGGCATGTTCTAACCGCGATGCGCCCAGAAATTTAGCTTCCGGAAGTTAAATAGAGAAGAACAGTGAAAATCCGAACGAAAAAGGTCAAGTGGCTCTCTGGCGACGTAAAACTATAACTGCACGGATTATGTTAATATATGCTAAAATAAAATACATCTATTAACATTTATAAACATAAGTATCTACAAAATTGAGTAAACGCATCTGCAAGAAGTGAAATTCATCAAAATCAGGTAAGATTATTCTCAATATTTAATACTATTACAAGGGGACCTGCGTTCTAGAACATTCGATTCCGTAGTTGGTGGTGCCTCGTGAACATAGACTTTTTATTGATTTACTCAAATCTATTTTCAATTCTTATGTTTTTCTTAACTTATTTCCGGTTACAGGCACTTTTATAAATATCTAGCCACAACCAACAATCCAAAAAGTGTTAAGAAAATCTATATTTTAATATTATTTCGTTAAATACGCACTCTAGTTCGTCAAGATGACGCCATGCGAAGGAATACTAACTGTAACACTTTGTGTTAGGAATCACACAAAAACATGGACAGTATCTCGAGTGAGGTATAGCGAGCAAAGAGGGATTAGATAAGGTCAGGTTCGATATATTTTTTTTTTAATTATATGCGATGCACATGTGTATCACTCGTCGCCTTAAGCCGCAAGAATATAGTTCCCAATTCACAGCAATAGGTACCACTAACAACCACATATATGGTACCGTACGTCTCGTTGTCACTTGCTTTATCGCTAATCTTATGTTTCCAAGTAACACAAATATCTCATTTCTCAACTGCGCCCAATCCTTACACTGGACCATACTTACCGTTTACAAAGGATTACATAGTGTACAAGGGTATTCTCGTAGCAAAAATTCCTACTGGAGACTTGTAAAGTAACCCTCTTGATTTTTGGCCAGAGGGTTCCATTACATGCACCATTGCACATAATGTAAGTCATAATATTAGCTGTGTTACCTGTTTAAGAACATGTCAAGAGAGATTTTTTCAATATCTGTTTGGTTACTCAGTTGGGAAGCTAAGCTTGCTTTCTGGCGGACCAGCAGTCTCCAAGAGCATTACTTACATTCGTGCATTTTCTATAATTTTGTACCATTTATTCATTTATTTCTACAATTGTTATAACAGAAGACAGTTTGTTTCGTTACAGCCATTAAAAACATACCTTCAATTCAAACATTTCCCCACGTTATTTCTATCACCACCAAACATAAACAAAAACAAATGGACACAGTGTTGCCAGTTCTTTTATACGAAATTCCCAGGAAGAAACTGAAATTTCCCGATTTGCTGCCAAATTTCCCCCCGATTTGATGTTCTGCAGTTAGACCCACATGACACGGATGCTTTTGTGCTACAATAAATCGTGGTGTTAGCACAAAAGTTTCCGTGTCAGAATACAATAGGGCAAGAAGTTATGGTATATTCCAATGCTATTTTGAATGAATGTTTCGGAAAATCCACGAAGCGTAAAAAATGCTGTGTCAAGCAGGCTTTATTTTTTTTGGCCTGAGCATCACAGGCTCAGAAGAGGAGTAGCGGGAAAGAGGACGTTGGACAGTTTTTGATCAGGGCCTAGTTAGTAGGTACCATCTCGCATTTGCCTGGTATAACCATCCGCTTGCTAAGTCGAACTGAAGACTTAGACCGTCTTTTCATGTACGCGCTCGACACATGCTTTGCTTCCGTTTTCTGTGAGTAATTAATAGAAATTTAATGCTTCTGTCTCCATATTAGAAACATCTACCACTTTTGAAGTTACTCCGTAAAATGCAATGTTATTTTAAGATTGTTACTGTCCACTATAGCATAGTGTATTATTAGAATCAACTCCGTAGGTTGGGTCTATGTTTTACCTCCATCCAATTGATGCTAAACGAATTGCGAAACTGATGATCTCTTGGGAATATCTGAGTCGTGATTAGAACTGACAGTTTGGTAAGATTACAACAAAGTGTAAGCTGTGTCAAGTCATTTCATAATTAATCTACTCAAAGAACTTGGTTAACTGTTTTTCTTTTTTATTATTTCCCCTTTTTCATTGATAACTACATGTTTCACTAAATCAATCTCCTTTCCTGCAGTTTTTGTACTTTAAGTGCATTCCAAATGGCAGCAATGACATTACGTAGCAGCTAAATATTCAATCACCATAACATTTAGTAGATATTCTTATGGTGATTGACCCATTTTCGCTTGGTCGCAACATATTTTACCCTCTCCCCTTTTTGTGTGTCTTCTTTTCTTTTTTATTCGTGCTTTGTCGGTGATATTTTTCGTTTCCGGCTTTCTTTAAAGAGTTTTATTTGTCCAGATGATAATGAAGATTAGCCATACAGAACATCCTTTTCATTGTTGTTTGGCGTGATTTTATCTTTATTGTTTCTTCATTTTATTACTGAATATTTCTTTGTATATTTTATTACATTATTTTCTTCAACATTTTTTTTTTCGTTGAAAATCTTCAAAAACAAACAAAAAGATCTGTCTTATTTTTTGCCTTGAAATTTTGATGGTAAGCCACACACCCTTTATCTCCCGGTTAAACTAGTTTGATTCTCTTCACTGATTGGCTGAGGGCTACCAGTAGTTAAAACATGGTCGTCGAGTAGGAAAGACTGCTCAAAATTTACGCTGCCTCCGAAAGTTATATAAACGCAATATTATAATGCAGCCATCCGGAAAGTTTATTAATATATACAGCAGCATCGACTGGTAAATAACAACTTTTGGGAGCTGTTTCTCCATATCTCTTATAAAAGGAGCTGTGAATCGAATGCTGCAGCTTGGCGTACACCCTCCATATGGGCCTTGACCGGGAGTGGACGAGACGAAGCATCTTTATGGCAGTTTGTTTGTGTGAAGTGGTGTTCATCAGTGTGTGAGGTGATTTGTTGTGGTTGTGGTGTGCAGTGGTTTTTCCTAGTTTTTCTGAAATAAATAAAAAATATAATTTCAGTGTGGTTGATACCCCTTTCCTGTTTGTGTGTGCAAGTAATTCAGTGTTTTCTTTATATGAAATTGGTTGGTTTTTCTAATGTTCACCGTACGAATGTCTGCTTAATTTGATAGGCATCGGGGGTCGGTTATCTAAATTCAGGTATGTATGTTTAATGTCTTGAAATTTCTCTTTCTCTTCCAGAAACCCAAGTCTGTTTCACCTATTTGGCAAATTTTCAGCATATTAAAATTTTGGTTCGTATGTTGAAACATTTTTACCTTGCATTATAGTTTATGTGACCTTTCAAATCCATGTTATATTTCAGTTCAGCATTTTTGTTTGTTCTTTCGGTACTGGTATGTTTGAATTGCACGAAACATGTCTACATGTCCGTTTTTGTTCACCGTGAGATTCAACGTTTTCCCTGTGTTTTATTTTGGTATTTTGCAAAGTTTAAAGCTTCTTCGTTATGTATGCAAACCGTAAGTTAGTTCGCTCATGGAAACACGTAATGTAAATTAATACCTAACCCAACACTACTAGACCATGTTTGTATTATCAGTATTGAAGATTAGGCTGAAATTACATACGAAATATTTTAGCAACATTTGGAAAATATCAAAATAAATTGTTGCCCAATAGCTACATTGTAAAAAAAAAAAGTCTATATTTAAAAAAACAAAAGGAAAAAAAGCTTTTAATATATATAAATATTTGGAAGTAATAATGGAATATTGTATTGTCACCCGACTTACGTCGCTGTGCAGAATTTCATCATTGTATGGCGTTGGGAAATGAGTTAAATTAATGTTGCAAGATTTGAGGACACTACAAACCATTGGGGACTAAAGAAAATAATGTAAAAGAATAATAATAACTTTTTAAAGACAAACGTTTCATAAACAATTCGTACAAAAGAGTAAAAAATAATTTTGCTTATGAATGATTAAAAAGAAAAGCATGGGGCACGCTCTCACATAGTCACTTTATCAATTCTTCTATTCGCGCCCCATTCTTTTCTCTTTAGTCATGCATAAACAAAATTACTTTTTACTTTTTAGTACAAATTGTTTAAGAAAAGTATGTCCTTAAAAAGTTTTTTTACTATTTTTTTTAGTTACTTTGGTGTTCAGATAATTTTTCTGAAGCCAATGATTTGTGACCCAGTCCTAAAGTGTTCAGCAACCGACTGTTCATCGCTACTGACTAGTATTTATTAGGCTTGGTCAGATCCGGACTTTTTGGTATCCGGACTTCGGACTTCTTTTTTCGGACTTCTAAAAAGTCCGAATCCGCGGACCATTTTGTCGGACTGTCCGAAATCGGACTCGGACCGTCCGAAATCGTACTTGTAGTTCGGACTCGGACTGTCCGAATCCGGACTCGGACTTTTTGTTCGGACTCGGACTATCCGAAATCGGACTCGGACTGTCCGAAATCGGACTCGGACTTTTCGTTTGGACTCGGACTGTCCGAAATCGGAGTCGGACCTGCGATTGAACTTACTCACTTAATTCCTAAATGCTATTATTTAACTAATTTAATGACAATTATTATTACATATATATTGACGCGTGGTCGAGCGGAGGCGTTTTTCTTTCTTCTTTTTCTGAAAGAGAGCGTCAAAACAAAATAGATATTCCAAGAAATTTGACTGTTTTCTTGGAATAAGAGAATTTTAGAAGTTGTTTGAGAGTTGTTGAAGAGGTACGTGGGAACTTGTGACGGTCGAAAGCTTGATAGCTACCCAATCAATTAGTTCTGGTCTGAAATCAGAAGTTCCTTTTCTTAAATTGAAGAACATTCTTTATTTGCTTATATAGATTTTATAAATTTTGAGATTGTGAGCTGAGAGTAAGATGTTTAGGCTTTAGAAACAGTTTCTATTTTTGAATAAAAGAATGTAGCAGTTCAAGGTGTTATAGGTCAGGAGTTTTGCCTTATGAGTGTATGTTTTTAGAGAAAATGTTGTGAAGGTTGGAATTTAGGAAAGGCAAAGTTTCGGCCAGAAGTCACCATGGCTTCTATGACGGCGACTTGGAACTGCAGGCAAGCTTCGACGGTGGTGATGGTGGTGGAGCTGCACCTCTACAGCTCTTGGTGGTCAGTGAGTTCGAAGCGCGACAACCGACTTAACAGTAAAACTTCGGAAAGACCAGACACAGGTACCAGGAATAACGAGGTATTTAGGTCGTTGAGGATTTTAGCTTTCTGTAGGTAGGATTAGCTTGGTTTTTAGGAAAGCGACGCTAGCGCGACGCAGAAGGAATCGCTTAAGGTTACATGATTGTGTCTGGTGTTGGACTGGTCTCTGAATTTCCTAGTCCCAGAGTCCATCTTTTGTACTCCAACTTTCCCGTAGTTCTCGAGATTCTCGGAGAGGAACGAGATATCTCTAGGGCGGAGTTGAACTGTCTCTGTTTCTTCAATTATCCAATAATTTGGTAATTGGGTGGATACGATTCTAATCGTGAAGATTGGATACGTAGTGACGTCATAGAGACAGTCCCTAGTCAGCTGGATGTAAGTCTCAGCTCGTTCTACTTTTCCGAAGGGCTCGTTGTAGCGGAGTCTAGTAGTGATTTGCGCATGCGTACTTACTTCTGGTTCGTTACTTCCGTAGACGCAAGGAGAGGTGATTCTAGAAAACTCACACTCCGGTAACTTCCACTTGTGGTCATTGGATGGTCCTCCATCTGTAGTGGGAGATTATGGTTCTCTTCTAAAAGTATTCCTTCATTGGCCTGGTTTTGCCTTAGGCATAGTGGAGTAGGAATCATCTCGTGGGAAATATAGGTTTTGGAATTTGGGATTATGTGTCTTGAATTTCAAATGTGTTTAACGAGCCTGTATCTTACTGTCAACTTCTACATCTTTGGAACATTACAATACGGGAAACATAAATTTGATTCACCACTTAGCATGGTAGGAGGTTACATTGGTTACACTCAGAACAAGAAGTTTACAGATAAAAGAATCTTGGTAACACAATACAATTTCTGTATGGTTGACACATGTAACATATGAACGTTGTACACCTATAGTTATATCTTGCTCAAAGAATCTCTGTGTTGGATACAACATAGGGAAATACAAATCACACAAAAATATAAATTTGACATTTCCTCCAGTGAGACATATCCTTTCTTATTTCAAGGATTATTTTAACAATAGATACACAGAATGAAAAAAGAAACAAAAAAAAACATAAACGTTGCATTTATGAAAGAAGTATAAAAAATATCATTTCCGAGAAAGCTCAAATATATGTTCGTGGGAAAGGGTTGATTTCAATCGAAAGCAAAAGTTTATACCGAAAGCAAAAGTGACTAAACTGTCCTTGACTATATGAATTGAAATGGGTAAATTAAGTCCAGAACAAAATTATGACTTCGATGCTGTTTTGAAGAAACACAACAAAAAATATAAAAGAAGAGGGGGTTTCTTTCTTAGATACGTGGATAGGAACAGAACGAATGAATTACAGTCCTCTTGGGGTGTTTCCAGAATCTACCTGAGGTTGGGAAGAAAAAAAAAGAAAAAGAGAACTTTCGTTTTCTTTCTGGAGTTGACATTGAAATAAAAAGCAAAAATAACGTTCAATTGTAGTTTGTAAGTGAAGAAGGAGAAAACAATTCAAATTGCAAAGAAAAAAATTGAGGGTGCAATTTGAGCTTACTACATCTCTCCCTTGCCGAAGAAAAAATTTTACAACTGAAGGGAAGTAAAATTTTTGAACTACCCTCGTATATACGAGAAAAATTTTTCGCTGCGAGCTTAAGCGTGAAAAATCTATGTTTAGTAAATCATTTCAATTTCAAAATCTATTTTCTTTTAGATTAGAACTTTCTAAACTGATTTTATATTTTGTATGAATTTTCAGAATGCTTAATTGTATACCAGTTGGAATAATATAAACCTGAACAAATACAATTGAAGATAATTTGTATAAGATTGCAACACTTGACTGTGAAGAATATACAAATTATAAAAATATTAAATTACCATTACTATGGCTTAAGCAAATAATGAATGAGAGTAATTATATAAATGTTTGATCTTCCACTCTTGGTTATTGATCATTTGTTCCATTTTTAATACTCTTTTGATTTACATATCGTAATTTATTTCTTAATATGACTCGAAGCTAGAGTGGGAAATCAAATATAAAAGATTTTAGTTTCAATATTGGCTTAAAATTGATATGGCAGTCGAGTAATTTATTAATAATGGGTACCACGTCTTTCTCTTTATACGTTAATATAAGATTTTTGTAATTGATTAAGAATTTCGGCAGAACGCTTTACAATCATGAGTTAA
>JAGDQP010070206.1:0-10787 GCA_022664845.1 Lepisma saccharinum
TAGTTTTATACCAAATTTCACTGTTCTATCTTTAGCCGTTTAGGCTGTGTATTCTTTGAAATTTTAGGTTTGGCGGCCATTTTGAATCCAAGATGGCGACCTTTTCAAAATGTTGGAATTTTTCCTTTATCTACTTATCATTCTCTACCTTCATACCAAATTTCATGTTTCTAGCTTACTCCAAACACCCTAAACAATATGATGAGTGAGTCAGTCAGTCAGTCAGTCAGTGAGTGAGTGAGTGAGTGAGTGAGTCAGTTAGCCTAAAATGTGCAATTTCAGGGGTCCACAACTAGAACATGGTTTGAGATACGAATATGAAATTTTGTACATCTGCACATATTTACCATATCTCCTTAACGGCAAAAGCTCATATTCCTATCTTTAACATCTTTTTTCTTACGGGGCCCCCAAATCGTCGATTTTGCCATAAACTCTTGTTCCTGTATAACATGCTTCTGGCAGTGCTAACGTTTTCTGACGTGAAGAACTTGGCTCATGCACTGCCGTGCATGTTGATTACAATTTTTGTGCAGCAACGTACACTGTAAAAAAAAAATTGGAAACGTTGTTTGATATATCTGGTCAAGTTTTCAGGTAAGTACTTGCAGTGTTCCTGATGTATATGAAAGGTGTCGGTCAAAAATGCCGAGAGATTTATTTTGCGTGGATGCATGTTCTCATTTTCCTCTTCTAGGACAATTTTCGTACATGCGCAGAAAGAGGAAACGGTTTCTTATCATAATGGAACATGCAATTCTGTTCAAGTGTTTGCTGCCGCCATTCTAATAACTTTCTTTTTAATGGGAAATATTCTCAGTGCATGGACACCCACCCCTGCTCTCGGTCACCGCGGGTAGAAAAGAAAGACTGTTCAAACGCAACAGTAATAAGGAAAGAATGAAGTCTCTTCTTCGTCCTACAGGTCACCAGATCAGACTGTGTCCCAAGAATAGACCCGGTAACCCGGTCCAACAGGTACCCTATTGACCCGGTGACCTGATTCAGTTCTGCCTGAAACCTGCAAGGTGGCTGTTTTTTGTTAGCCAAGTTACAGAAAATTTCCAGGTAGCTTTCTCCATGATTGTGTCAGAAAATTTTTAGATATGTAAACAGTGACTATCCACACAATATGACGTCATAGGCTGGGTAATCTAAAAGTCAATTAATTTGCAGTATTTATAGCTTCACATCACTGAGTTCGATAGTTCACTTTTCCTGCCTTACAGAGCGACAACAATGTGTTTCATTTTCCCTCAACTCTCAAAAATCGCTTTAAAAAATGTCACAACGTGCATCATAGGTCTGTCATATTTGTATATCAATTGACAATGGATACAGGACATCACGTACGCGACAGTCATATTCAGACAACTTTGCTGGCACATGGTAGTGAGCGACCTTCGCCAGTTGCGTCACACACACATAATATATATATATAAACATAATGTATATATGTAAAGAAAGAGAGCTAGTAGACTTTTTTTTTTATTATTCTAAAACTCTGCTCACGTGGTCTGAGTATTGCAATTGCGAACGTGAAGCTTCGCAATGACAGCACCACACACATACTTACAAACATCTAGCAACACACGAAACTTATTACTTAACTTTCTATACATGTGAGCGTATATGTATACGCGAGGAAGAAATAACTGAAGCGTTTTATAACGTCGTCTCATTGTGAGCTCATATCATTGTCAACTGCTTATGAACCATACAAATGAAGCCAGTGACTTGAACACCAGCGGAACTAATTAGTAAAATGTCTTTTTTCTTCCTTTCAATGTGAGATTCCAAATGACTCGTACTAAAGACACAATAAGTACTAGTTTGTTGTTTAATTCAAGTACAAAAAGCGAGGAGTAAACAAGGTGAAGAGAAAGGGAAAAACAACATAAAATGGACTAGAATTATTTACAGGCGAACAGAAAGCAACGACGAGCGATGTTGCCTTTATAATTGTGCATGACATGCCAGTAAACAACGAACTTTAGAAAATGAAAACAGATACGCAAATCTAGTCCAAGACGTTGCTAAAATAATATGAAATGCAAAAATAAACGGATGCCCGAAGGAGGGTTCCGACTTCCGATTCTTGGTGTTGACCCATGATCGTGATGCCATTGAATGAAGCGAACTCTGATCTTGAAGAGTCATTGCGTTCACCACGTGACACATACTCTCAAGGGAATCCGCTTGGCAGGTCAAGATTCTATACGAGTTAATGAGTTTATTATTTATTCATATAATATTAAATGAAGAACCCAAATTTTCAATTACATGGAATATCATGTCACTTAATAGGTCTTTATGTTAAAATGAATTTGCATAGCTAACATAGCAGAGCTTATGACCGTCTCATCACATAAGGTAAAGGTAAATGTATCCCCTGTCCAGGGGAGAACGTTCCCGGGTGACTCCCCGCCGGCCCTTTTGTCGTGGAAGCATAATGTTACCCAATAAAGAAGACCACTTTTGCTACTACTGGTAGCGTTACGGTCTTGCCTATCTTCCAAGATTAACAATTTTGAAACACATGACCAACATGAAGGCAATGATGAAATTATAATCTCAGCAGGCCTACTGCAAAGCCTTCACAAATCGTAAGAAGGGACCATGTAACGTTTAATGGTAAGTGAGCATTGCTTTGATACATTTATATTCTTTTCAGGAACTATATACAGTTAATACTTTGTATTTTGAAACCTGATCAGTATCCTAAGGGCCCTTGCAACTTCTTTTTCAGGGCCCACGCGTCACAACGTCCACTATTACGAGGGCCCTTTAGTTACCAGTGGCTGTCTTTTGTTTTCACTGGTAGGCCTTTTGGGTACCAGTCAGTCCTGCCCCGGTTTATGCGCACGACCTGTTAACGACCCTGGAAGTAGCGCTCCAAATAGTTTCGAACTATGACAAGAAGTAAGGTGGGGTGGCCAGTCCCACACTCGACTGACTTTACCTCTCAAGGTCCCCAGGAATATCAAGGACACTCTGGTATTAAATTTGATAGGGGGCTGGGTGCACCTCAGAGCGTCAGGCATGAAGAAGTCTCCAGCATCCTGGCAGGGAATTATATCCGGGCTGCCCGCTTCGTGGTCCGGCGCTCTACCGCCTAAGCTACGACGACTTCCTCATAATAAAAGAATTTATGAAAATTGAATTTCTTAAACAATTTATCGAGGAGTACTCTATCTCGTTTAGGCATCTACGGGATGGTTAACACTCTCGCTTCCCATGCGGGCGAATAATGGATTCGATACCCGCCGGAGCTCTCAAAATTTGGTGTTGACGCAACATCGTGATGCCATTTGGAAAACCACTTGCGACTAAGAAATAGAGGACCCCAGTCTCGAGAACCAGAAGAGGCGGCGATGAGGATTAGTTGTGCTAACCATAACAGACCCTTTATGGGCTGCAGAGCCACGGCAAGTAGGATAGCAGCAATTTGAGACATCCCTATCTGGATGGTTATAATTGGTCTCATACTTCATTCCAAGTTACCTTAGATAAAAAGTCCCATCTATGGACCAGGTTACCTTAGAGCGATCTTACCCCTTATCTAACGGATATGTTTTATTCTCATCTGTGACTTCCACGGAACAAAACATGACTTTTGAAAAGCAGATCACGCATATACTACGGGGTAGGTCTGTAGTTTCGTGTGTGTGTCCCAATGCTGTTGTGATTGGTATCACGTATTACTTTTAACACGACATAAACGACACGTTTCATTTGGTCAACCCAGTCATAAGGGGACTACGAAACCTTAGAAGCACGTTTAATGTGTCTGTACCGAGGGTGGAGTCAAAGCAAGAAGTGAAACTACTCATATCCTTGCGGAGATCGGTATTCTAAACCTAAAATATACTTAAACAAGATTTAAGTTTATATGAATAAACTTGGGCATCCCCTTTAGGGTTACATATCACTATACTTCCCGCTGACTGAGAAAATTTTAAATTTAACTAAGTATTCGAATTTTCTCCTCGAATACACATAGAACCATTTAAAAGCAACCGTATTGCTAAGAGTAGGGCTACACGATTTTTCGATATATTGTTCAATCGACATGTCTACTATCGAAATCGAATAATATGTCAATTGAATCTATATGCATTCGATTTTCTAGAATTTTTCTATACAAACGATATTCGATTTCAAATGATTTATCGATATTAATTACATTCGATTTTAAATGTTTTTCGATATGAACGATATGGGATACAAAATTTTGGATAGCACCTTTCAATCTCACTTCCTACTAGGCCTTAGAACCATTCTGAATTGAAATCAATTTATTTTTGGCTTTAGGCATTTATGGATCAGGTCGAGATAAGGTGGGGGAAATATGTGGGAAGGTGTCGGCCAGGGCCTAAGTTGAAGACACCATCTCGGAATTTTCCTGGTGCGACTGAGGAAAATCTCAGTCAGGATTGTTAGCAGCTGGTATCATACCCCAAAACTGCCGAAAGGTATAAGCTTGCACTCTACCAACTGAGCTACGGCCGCTCCGCAGAACCGTTTCGAGCTGACAATTGATTGATATCATCTAATAAGCTAGCCATTAAATTGAATTAACATTGTTTATTGCTTTTAGGCAACTCTGTCTCAGTGTGGGGAGACGGTGGGGAAAGAATGTTGGAAGGTAATCGGACAGGACTACTTTCAAGGGTACAGGACTTAAAATGTTGTAATTTGAACAATATAAACCATATAGCAGAAGTTTGCTCCTTTTTAAAACACACCTCTAGTCTACAGTTTCCCAACTGAGCTAGCCATGAGAAGTTTGGAGCAGATTGGTCCAACGAAGTGGATATGTGTAATAGAAAAATTGAAATACAGAGAACTTAAGCTTTATTCATAAGAGTAAAGTGGTAAAAACAAAAAGACGAACAAACACATACACAAAAGATGATCGTAGAAATCAGCTTTGCTGCTCAGGAAGGTAACTAAAATAAACAAAAAGAGTTGTGGTGATATAGCGCAGGTTTTCCTTGTCAGTCGCAACACTTTCTTTGTGGTGAATGACGCCAAGCAAGCTTCTTCCTTCATCTGTTCTCAAAACATCAGTTTCTGCATGCACTTCCTGAACTAATTAATATTTGTTCATTTGGCAACCGTCGCAAACACAAGAAATTTCTCACCTCTTTCTTCTTGGCCTCGCTATCTATATACTGTAATAAACGAGGAACCACAATGGCCAATGACTCAGCCTGGAATATGCAATCTGCGCTTAATAAACGATAATTTTAGCACAAAACACAGGTGCTTCTTCCAAAAAGGACAGAACGAATCAAGCTGAATTGGATATAGTCCAGAAATTTCTAATGAAAAATTATAATTATTTTTTAACAAAATATTTTTGAAAAGTGTTTATATAGCTATCGTTATAATTCTGTTCATTATTTTTATCAATTTTTGTTGGGAATATTTATATATTTTGGAACAGTACAAATTAGAAACTTTGGATTTGGTTTCTAAACTAATTCACTTTATAGTTTACGGAACTCGAAAATTCATGCCCCGCAGTAACAAATGTTCGACATTGCATCCTATCCAGGGCAAGTTAAAACCAGTTTTCTGCATAGTTAAATTATACAAGTAAACAAAAGACTTTCGGAAGGATGGTTCTCACACCTCGAAGAACATTTCCAAATCGATTCCAGTAAATAATGTATAGTTTAGTATCGTGAAATTCCTATTTGTGAAGCTCCCTCTTTATTTGCAAGTGTTATTCACAATCAAGAAATAATGTTTCCACATTTTGTAAAAAAAACAGCAGAAACTCTCTTTTTATGTAAACTTTTTTCACGTATGAGTTTATTTACAACATTTCTTTCTCAATTTTCGAATAATAATAATAATATACCTAACTTCCGCCTAAGACTTATGCAATATTTTCTTTATCTTTATGGCCCGTGCTAACAATACGGAGAAACAGGCAACTGCCACTTAATTGCTTCGCCCCTGGAAAATTTTCTGGCGACGCCCATAGTTCTAAATAGTTTAATTGCAACTCTATGGCTGCTTCTCTCAAGAGAATGATTTGGATTTCACACTAAATAAGTCTTAACATTTTCTTAACTTTCATTTCTGGGGCATACGGAGCTCTCAGGAAACATTGTATCTGCAATAACTATTTTACCATGCAAGTTATCCCTGTCAGTTGTCTCCAGCCAATCAACAATTAGTTCTTTGACTAGATTAAACTTTCAGCACTCACGATACAATTACAGATGTTTTCAGTGTCACCTGCTTCCGGATTTTACGACTTCGCAATTCATTGAAAGTTAAAGAAGAAACATTTGGGTAGCTGCAATTTGCACAGTAAAGATAGTAACTACAAAACTTCTGAATAACACCAAAATGTGCAAAATTGTGTGTGATACTTGTGGTAGTTTCGTTGTAAAATAAAAACGTTGTTTCATAGCTCAATAATAGATATAGCCTCGACTTTTTGTAAATAAGAGTATAATTTTCAAATTAGCTTTATTAATAGAGTTTGGTACTTGTTAATATCAGTCCTGAATTACATAATCCCTATTAACAAAGAATAGCCGATAAGCCTAAACGGTCTGATAAACGCATTTAGTCTTGCGACAAAGAGAAATAAGGCTTTGCACTCAAAAGTGAACGATTCTTCAATCATTTCGAGCTCGCAGGAGTTTGTCTAAACATCATTTTGTCAACTCAACACAACATGATGTCAAACGGAACGATACAACCATTTCTTTCTACACACACACACACACGTTTAAATACTCTTTTTTCTTTTCTCGTACAGACTTCTTGTCTTTTCACTTTCGTTTGATTTCGTTGAGTCTTCACCATTTGCTTGGCTCTATGCCACTAAACACCTCCTTCTCTTTTTTTAAGAAACCTTTCTCAGCATTATGGCCTGTGTGGCCCAAATTGTCTTTGAGAGTTGCTTTTTTGCTTCTCCTCCTGCCATGTCAACACAAGACAGAACACCACACACATTCACCAACCTCCTCTCTATATAATGCAACGTTGTAAAAATACAAGAGTGAGTCTATCTGATTTGACCTAAGGTAAAGCAATTTGAACTTGTTCTTACTTAATTTCTTGGTCTCACACTAAGTGCAGACCTTATAACATTTAAAGTTACACAATACATAATAAAATGTTATTTAAGACTTCGAAGCTTGGTATCATGATCATTTTAGAACACAAGATACATTATGTTTATGCATCACATATATATAGTGAGGGTGTGTGGAGAATATGTGTTTGGGAAAATTCCCAGGGTATATAACAGTATATTTTATTCCCGGGGAATGTAACACGAGGGCTATTATTTTTTTAACCTCCGGTGAGATGTATAGACAAACAAGAGTAACAGAAGAATGTCAAGATATAGAAAAGTTACATTAATACTTCTCCACGAAGTTTCACTTACATTCATTCACTGGTCTAAACGGAGCACCAGTTTTTGTACCCCTTCCCTCTCCTGAAGAAAATTCCCGGCAGGATGGTAAGCCTCACCATGGACATGAGTTCGTTCTTCTCGAAACCTTCGAGACCATTTTTTTTTCTTCACAGAACAGACTCTTATGAACTCATTTCCGTACACAAGACACACTTTCCGACGAACTTTGGCCGCGTTCAGTTCAACATCCGACATGGCCAGTGAGACCGAGGATAAGTCCGAAGTTCGCTCTCTCATTTGATGGACTGGACGCGGGTGAAAATCATCGGAAAGTGTTGTGTACGGAAATGAGTTCATGAGAGTTTGTTCTGTACAAAAAAAGGTCTCGAAAGTTTCAAGAATGAACTCATGTCCATGATGAGGCTTACCATACTGACGGGAACTTTCTTCAAGATGTGGTACAAAAACTGGTGCTCCGTTTAAATCAATGAATGAATGAGAGTGAAACTTCGTGGAGAAGTAGCAGGAGAATTGACGAAACTTTTGTATATTTTGACTTTCTTGTGTTCTTTACATCTCACCAGAATAGCCCTCGTATTTTCTGTGTGTAAATAGATACAAGAATATTTACAATTACAACCACAACACGATTTTGAACACAATGTGTGAACTCATCTCCATTAATTGTGTTGCGAGAACCTTTTGTCGAACAGTGTAATGTTACTCTTTGATTTGATTAATATAAATGACAGGTTTGATTCTGGCCGACTGAATGATTAATGATATCATAAGGGATGTGGGTATATCTCAATTAGCTTTCTTTACCAAAGCACGAATATGTGTACCTACTATACTTCGATATACTACACATCAAATTCTCACCATTTGTAATTATCTTTATTAACAAGTTAAGTAGGGCCACGTAGACATACTAAATATTTGTCCAACATCGAAATCTGATCCATGAGCACAACAGTAAGAAGCAATGAATCCCTATATTATATATACTTAACCACAATTGATACGAACGCCCATATAAACTATATGTGAGTTGATTTGAAGTTCCTTCCAAAATTGTAAAGTTAAAGAACAGATTCGAATTTCCTCCGAAAACTAATTATACAAGACTAATTTGGTTTGAAACGCATTATTAAAACTCAAATGCATTCACAATTCTATACTACAACATGTAACTGAAGCTATAGAAGAAGCATTCTTATTTTCATGTCAATTTGTTTATCTGTACTTGTTGACCTAAAGCTACAGTTATCTGTTTTGTGACGTATACATTATTTTTATTGTTTCTCTTGACTGAACAAACACTGAAAATTGTAAAAGGACACCATAAATTCCTTGTCAATTCGAAACAGTCTCCACCCAGTTGTAAACTGTGACGTCAGCAAGCTCATAATAATGTTCCTTCATTATTTACTGCTAGCTTGCAATGAGAGCAATAATGACAACGTAGAACATGTTTTGGAAAATCGCATAGAGGAATTACTGAAGAAAAATCAAACAGGTCTGAAAAGTGGTAAACCGAAAAAACTCTTCTTTGTAATACTGAAAAACTTGCCAAAACAAAAGGACATTCAATTGTGTTAACAATATACCTTAGTTGTTTACATGATTCAGAAGAACACCTCCGATTTGAAGACATATTGTATACATTTCCACAAAAGTAAAGAGTGTTTTAATAGGCGGTTTTAGAGTCCAGGAAATAAGAAATTTTTCTACGGAAGCGAGTATAAAACCCGGGTGGTCTCTGTGATAACCCTTTGTTTCAACGGTGTTGATAACCTCCACCGTCTTGATGTGTACTTTGCATTGATTTACACGGTAATTGCTTTACTCGTCTTATGCATTTCAGAAGTTGAATTTTCAAATTCGTCTTTCACGTAATCTATATATTAAAAAAGTTTGCTAAAATGTGCTTTGTCCAGTCCGTCCGGTCGTTCTACTGAACCGATTTTGATCATTCTTTTTTTTTCGCATTTCCGGAATATCACGTAGATGAGCCATCAAGAAATCGCATTCCTCTCCGTCAAGTCTGAACTGAAGAAGTGTTTGAGTGTTCTCCCCTACACATAGGAGAGTCTGGTTACGATGAAGGGGGCGCAGCCCCCCCAAAACTTAACAAGTTATGGGCGCAGCCTGCCCTATTTTTACTACTACAATTTTGCAAATCTGAAGTTCTTCAAATATATTAACAGAATGCACAGAGTGTTCATAAAAGAATATCCGGCTTTCAATTTGTTATAATGTCTCTTAGATAGCGTGTACAATGTTCTTTCACGGGCAGAATGAAAGAGCAAAGATGACTGTTTTAGTTATGAGCATGCGCGTGGATTGTTTTACTGTTCTTCCGCTTGACAGTGTCAGTAGCAAAGATGACTACATCCGAACAGAAAACCTTCTGTGTTTTGCAGTTTGCCTAATGTGAATCTGTAGTGAATCAGACCCTCCATTACTCCAGATATGCTGCTGATTAATGTATTATATTGCCCATACATATTCTATTGCATTTTTATAAAACATAACGTGTTAAAATAAACATGACGAAGAACTAGGCGAAAAGAAGTTAAAAAATCCACTTCTAACAGATGTTTGACGAGTGAAACAATTCCATTGTAAATCAATGGAAAGTTCATACCAAGATGACAGGATCTGTGTGATCAATACCATTAACGAACCGAACTAACTAAGAGGAAAACAACATGTAACGTTTCTCACTTTATATGGAATAAGTTAGGTGCAAAAAATGAGTGAGCTGAAATTTAAGGTCTTTAGGCAACTTTGGCACAGGCCGGATAAATGATGATGAGAGAATTGGTGGAATGAAGAAAGTGGGAGGAAACGGGAGAACCCCAAGAAAATCCACGCACACGGTATTTGTGCACCACAAAGCCAATATGGCACGAGACGGGATCGAACTGAGGACATCACGCACCAGAGGTGAGCGCTCTACCACTGAGCCACCGCGTCCCGTATCAGGAGGGGGTTAATTCACAGAAATCTTAGCACTGATGTCGTCAGTTGAAAGATCTCATGCCATTGAAGATTACATATGAAAATACGAAGTTCGAGGGACCGATATGAGGGATCTTAGTGACTGAAGGTGATGGGAAATCAAAAGAAGCCCATTTGAAGAGAAGCGATAACAACTTATGACAGCTCTTCAGGTTGTACTTCCTGTCTGGGAAGCAGTCGAAACTATGTTAAACAGGTTACAATCTACAGTACTTTCCACGTGATGTCACACGCTACTCAACAGACGAGGATTACACGGGAATGGGCAACTTGCTATTTGATATATCTTGAGGACAAATTTGTATTTTGACTTAAATGTACAAAAATCCGGAAATGACCGTAAGTTCACTCATTTAGAATGTACAAA
>JAGDQP010070207.1:0-10786 GCA_022664845.1 Lepisma saccharinum
GACTAAACTGAATATTAACACAACAATACCTATATAGTCCCGGAATGTATCTTCGTCATTGCTACGTTGGCAGCACCCAAATAAACTAGAGCGGAAAAGTCGCCTGAGATTTACTAAACGAAAATCGCGCATTAACAAATTTCCTGCAGAAGATGTAACTGTAAGACCCTCTCTTCTCTGAATGGAAAAACCTGCAATGCAATTCAGTGTTCTTGTTCAAATAATTGTGTTTTATAAATTGTCTTAAGATTTTTCTCAAAGGTAAATTTTGTATGTAATAACGCAACCCACACCCACTCATATATATCGTTACGAAATATGAAGTTAAATTTTCGACAATATAAGAAGAACGCCTCGTAATTAGCGTTATAAGAAAGAAATCAGGCAAGTTTATTGTCTTAGAAACCTATAAGGTAAAAATATTTATTCTAAGGCACTCTGACTTAGCAAAACTCATCGAATAATCAACTAATAATACCTATCATCGACCTCCTCTGGCCCGGCGTGGAACAGAATTTGCAAGTCCTTGGTACACTTCCGGAGGAAGTTGGCTCCACGTAGTCTTAAAAGCTGAAACTAATTGCCGTATTTTCGTGTTTGGAGGACCTAATGCACGGAGCCTGAGTTCAGTAGGATCCCAAATATTCTCGGTGGGGTTTATATTAGTACTCCGAGGTGGCGAACTAAATTGGTGGACCTTCCCTGCATGTTTTTTCACGTGAATCATTCCCGGGCCTTATTGGAGCATTCTGTCGTCGACAACGGAAAGTTCGTCAGGGTGAGGAAAGGCCAGAAAGGGATGGAGATTCTCTCCAGGCAGTTAACGACACTAAGGGCTATTCAACAGGTCTTCCAGAACAATTACGGGGCCTATTGCATACGAGGAAAGCGCGCCTGGCTTTCACTGATACCCCAACGCCCAGGATCAGGCCTTCTTGGCATGCGGGATTCAACGTTTCATGGGATCTGTGCCACACACGGCGCCTCCCATCTGCATGGTAGAGTTGAACCCGTGGCTCGTCGGATCATATGACATTACATAACTATTTCAATGTCCGTCCGATGTGATTTGTGACAAATGGAAGTCAGAGTCTGTGATGATGCTGAGTTAACAGTGGCACCTGTGTAGTGCGACGGCTCCCATACCCAATGGGACTCATGTTCCGACGGATTGTCCACTGAGAGAAGTTTCCGTCGCGGCCATTATTGAGTTAGGCCGTGATTTCTCACACATCCGCCCTCTTTATTCTGTTGATGATTCGTCCTGTTTCGCCGGTCTCATTCATTGAGGACGGCTGGATATCTGGTATGGAGTCTCTTGTACTCTGTGACGCTTTCATCCAACTATTACCTGTATACCCTGGACGTGGTTGAACATCTGAAGCCGAATTCTTGCACCACGGCCGAAATCGAACTTCGAATTCCGTCAACTTCCCTCAACGACGTTGGATTCACATAAATCACTTACTTAGCCACTTTCCATAGGGTCTCACACACAACTGCAGCCGTCGCGGAGCACAGAAAGGACTGCATGTGTTTTTTTTCGAACCAATGTAATGTGCCTACACATATTATTTTTAGGATAGTGGTGTCAAATATCATGATAAAAATTAGCAACATGAGGTCAAATGTGATAAAGTAAACTACCGAAAATGGCTCGTACAGGGGGAGTTAGAAAAGTATACGAATGATAGCAACAAAGTAAATGTTTGAGGATGCAATGTTTTACCGCCCTATGTCGAGAATAGTACGTTGCGCCGGGGGTTACCGCCACACGTACTCCCATCGCGTTCTACAGAACAAATATGGGGCATGGTTAAGGCCTATCATGGCAAAATGATGGGTGCTCAACCATGGGCGATTCTAGCCGATCTCTATCGCTAGGTCAGTCCGATGATGATGATGCACAACAGGAATGATCTAACCGCTGCAGAAATACCACCTATGGAACACACCCCAGACTGCCGCGCAGTTGTCGCATGTGTGGGTTCAACATTTTAAATTCCATTGTGTCGCAACTACGAATTTCCCTGAAATGTCCTTTATATCCATTGAACTCTCACATGATGATCCATCTACAACCATCAATAGTTTCAACATATTCTCTTGTCTTCAACCTGTTTTGATTGCACACGTCGTCGAAACATAGGTTCTTAATCCACTTAGCACCCTGTTTCATTTATCTTGCTTTCAAACGAAGAGTTTCCCCGCAAGTTGATTTATGTCCCTTGGAAGCCCAGAGGAAATCTATCTACAATAATTAATGGTTTTAAACTTGTAGCGTATCTTCCATATGTTTCAGTGGCACACTTCGAGTATTTGGTTACGTATTTACCCAGGTCCATTTGGAATTTTTAACCCAATTTGAAGTATGTACCTATCATTGTATGTAACTCAAACTCAGTGTGTCTTGTGCAATCCACCATGAGGTGGCGCTTATCTTTCTCCGGGTCATTTCGGTATTCTCATTTATAGTAAACGTTGCACCGGAACTACCCCGGTGCATTGCACCTACATTCTTTGGTCATAGAAATTCTGGGTCTGCCACTGTTCTCCTTTCTATAATAACGGTTGATAAAATATTAGTCTGATTTAGATTAGCTGAAGGTAGAATTTTTAGGAGTACACATCTCGCTAAATACTATAAATTAGAATTAACTGAAATTGATTTATTACACGTATTTTTCTTCTTCAGAGAATTCAATACATTTTAAGCAAGTAACCCTTTAACACTTCTTAAGGTCAATATTGTCTTCCTCGGACATGTGTCTAGCGGAATTGTACTTGGTACATGAAGCACAACGCAAATAGAACAACAAAATGAAAGTTAATTATTGAATAAAATTCTACTACGTTAATTCTAAGATATGTTTCCATAATGACAAACATTTTATATAACGACAGCAGCATTTACTAAATATAAACCTTCGGCCATCTACTGGAAATCTCAATAAAACAACAAAATTAATTATGCGTTTAGAGAGAAACAAACGTGTATCTAAGGAATTCAATGGTACGTAATAAAAACTATATTTCTAACCCCTCTATTTAGTGACGAGAGGATATAGTGGGTTAGAGAGGATTGGGTTATGCACGAAAAGAACATAAGATTAAATGTAACAAATTTTCAAGTCATGATTTTGGCATGCAACAAGTAATTTATTACTACATTCAAGTCTTTAAATATTTTTTTCCTGTGATAACAATACTTGTATATTGAGGAATACTAGACTCTCAAGCTCACTTCAGAGTCTAAGAGACTAAATATTCGAAATAATGCTCTTCTGACAAGCACTTTGTTTTTGCCATCTTCAAACGTCATCTGCCGATATGCCACTCAGGTTGCTAGGACTTTCTTCGTTCATGAATCTGAGATGCAGGAAAGGTCTCTGTAGAAAATATAGTGTTTGCGGTCGAATGTAATTTGACTTTCATTAAGTTAAATACCCTTCCAAATATGGTGAATTTCTTTACGTTCAGACATCGCTATCGGTCATCTTGCAAACATAGATACTCCTGAAACTGTACTAATTCCCCTCCTTTGACACAATCACACAACCGATCTCGGTTACTCAACCTTACAATGGCAGGGTCTAAACTAACAAAACGGAATTTTCTTACAACTAAAATATTTCAATTAGTTAAATATACACATAGTACAAAGCAGTATACACTAAATCTATATTTTTGTTTTCGTTCAATCTGTAATATGCACCCCAGACCGATAAGTTCGTTGGAGCTCATCCTTTAATCGGAAAACTTTTTTCAGATGTTTTCTTCATCGATGAATCATTATTTTGAAAGGCTAAAATCTCCAATACTGGAATGGGTTCATTAGTTTTAAATGTGTCTCTCCCGGTGGTGTACATAAACCCTCTGATACTGGGTTGTTAATTACCATGATCACATCTATCGGGGACTTACAAAACAGCCTCCGGGGACTGTTCAATTTTGCGATGTGAGCTTGCCACCGCATTAGACTTAAGGTGACAATATGTCGTTTGGCAGTCTCTTCTCCTTCTTTAACACATCAACTGAACGTAAAATTGTCATCACACATACCATCTTGAGGTATCTTAAGATGAGTCCTATATTGATCTAGCAGCTTTCTTAAGACTTCAGTTATATTGACTTTTTGATATATTTGACTGAAATCTTATAATTTTTTCTTATACTTTCAAAAATGAGAATAACCGTTCTTGCTGTCCGGTACCGCTCCCACTATATAAACCAAATAACTTGTTTGATATCCACAGAAGAAAAAAATAATCGATTAGTTCAAGGATGAGAATCCGCGTTACAATTCATGGCTGTGTAGTAACGTATCTCGGAACGCGTAGTTTTCCATAAGAGATTTTATATCATGGATGTTTTTTTCAAGATCTAAAGTAAGGCTGATATTCATGGCGTTTACGAATTATCTGTTTGATGAATGCACGTGGCACTATTATTGTTCATCGATATTCCTTATGAAAATCATGTTTCAGAAGTAGACTAATTGCTAATTTTAATACAGTTTGACGTCACTTCTTGGTAGGACATCTCATTAGACGTCTCCTACTCGTCAATATACCTTTCAAACTCTTTATCATCAATCTAATACATGTGTCAGGGTTGAATACTTCAGTTATTCAAAACTATAATAATCCACCGCTGTTTCCCCGCTTGTACCATCTTCTATTGTTGGCTAAAATTACCATCGAAAGGTCGTCTGCAACGAGGTTAACAAGCTTGGATAAAACTGACTCCAAGCGCTAAGTTATCTGTCTCCATCTATTATATAATTTGTTCATTGGTGTTTTTTATATGCCAATAATGTGTTAACGCCTGGCGATATGCGAAAATTATAACTAGATGTAGTAATGTATTCCTTTTCTGGAGAGCATGGAAAACATACAATATATCTAGCTCAAATGTTCTCTACGTACTATGGGGCCACGGTGGCTCAGTTGGTAGAGCGCTCACCTCTGGTGCTAGGGGTCGTCGGATCGATCCCTGCTCATGCCATGTGGGCTTTGTGGTGGACAAACACCGTGTGCGTGGGTTTTCTCGGGGTGCTCCTGTTTCCTCCCACTTTCTTCATTCCACCAATTCATCCCATCATCACCCATACGGCCTGAGCCACAGTTGCCTAAAGGCCTTAAAATAAATTCAATTCTCTACGTACTCACACAGACTATGAATGAAATTTGGCACTTTTCTCTGTTCTTTCTTTTAACACAATATGATCACAACGCTTCTGACAATTCAACTTTTATAGAATAATACCTCGAAAAATCGCTATCAGCAAAAAATAACTGCTTACTAATTTTTGACTAATCTAATCAGTGCTGGCGCTGTTTGGTCAACAATGTCAAAAACTAGTACTTGATATACTGGGACAAATGTTCCTGGTATCTGAGCATTGGGGCTCTTTCACATTGGCTGGACGAGCACGGTTCTTAAATCTGCATAGTTCATATTCTTTGACATTTTTATTCGGATCAATACAATAAATTCCAAGGACTGGGTTTATGTCAAGATAGAAATGCATTCTCGTAATTCCAGAATCATCCCAAGCTCTTGAAATGCTTCTAGTACTGCATAAACAGCTTCAAGTGATTCTCGACAACTCTGCCTGGTATTTTAATATTGACATGTGTCGATATTTATTGTTACAAGTCATGCCTTAACTCTCTTTGCAAGTGGTATTCAACAACTTTCTCTGGTATTATGTTACTGACGTTGGTAAATGTTTACTTACACAAGCCTTCCTTAACTTTTTCCCTAAGCGTTCGTCCCTCAAACACATATGGTAATAGGCTTCACGAGCATCAATGAACTCAATTTGATAATAATTAATTTCGTGTCACGTTCTATAATATGGATCAGAGTAACATTATGTCCCAGACTTATTTGTACTGTTTTCTATTCGCTTTTTGTATAAAATTATGTCCTTTTCTTTATGCTGTGAGAGTGATATCTCGTTCATTCCCTGCTGGGAGTATTTTGAGTGCCTGCAGGTGTGAACAGTATTTCACTATAATAGTTGTGTGCTTTTAAACAATAAGGTTCTTCTGTAGAATGAAACTAAGGCATTTTATATTATTATATTCACTTTTATTTGTGGGGATGAGTTCGGTCGCCTTTGAGGGTGCTACTCATTTTGTACTTTTAATATCCCTTTTTCTCGTTCATAGTTTCGATTCAGTGAAAGCCTTTCCCCATGTTCGATGTGCATCGTGTAAATCATGGTAACATTTCTGGAAATGAGAGGTTTGATAGTATTTCGTAATTTCTTAGTCATTTGCTATTTGATATGGAATCAGTCAGTTTCCGCGAAACAGAGATTGGGTACGTTAGTTTTGTATATATATATATATATATATATATATATATATATATATATATATATACTGCTGTCTTCACTTATCTGAGTACCCATTTTTGTTACACGATATTTTATTATTTTATTGTAGTAAATGGTGTGTTTAAATCTTATATTTAGTGACGTTACTAAAACTAAGTGTACAGTAAAACTATTTCAATTGGATACTCAGATCTAGAACATATATACATATGTATAATCAACATTAAAACTGAGTTTGTGTGTAAAATATTAGGTGCCATTTGTCTGTGTTAAATTGACTTCAGGGCTAACAAGCAAGCGAGGCACTAACGATCCCTTTAAAATGTATTTACTTGTTTCTCATGATCGGAATACTTCAACAATAAAAATATGTTAAAGTAACTTTTTTTTTATTTCAGCTGAAAGCACACGGACGAGCCAATTCAGTCACGGAATGTTTCCAATGCGAAAAATGTGACTATAAATGTACTGTAAAAGGTAATCTGAAAATTTACATGTTAATACACACAGACAAAAGGCCTTTTCGATGTGGAACGTGTGGATATAAATTTACTCGTAAGAGTAATCTCAAAACACACATGTTAACACATACAGACGTGAAGCCTTTTCAGTGTGAAACTTGTGCGTATAACTGTACTCGAAAGAGTAGTCTGAAATTACACGTTAACACATACTGACGATTGGCTTTTTAAGTGTGAAATATGTGGATATAAATGCAATAATGTGGGTAATCTGAAAAGACACATTTTAACACATACAGGCGAAAGGCCTTTTCAATGTGAAAAGTGTGGATAATAATTTACTGATAAGAATAGTTTCAAAATACACACCTTAATACATACAAACGATTGTTCTTTTCAATGTGGAACGTGTGGATATAAATTTACTCATAACAGTAGTCTGAAAAGGCACATGCTAACACATACAGATGAGGAGTGTTTTCAGTGTGAAACTTGTGCATATAAATGTACTCGAAAAAGTAGTCTGAAAATACATATGTGCACCCATACAAACGATAGGCCTTTTCAATGTGAAACATGTGAATATAAGTTTTCCTCAAAGAGAGTTCTGAAAAGACATATATTAAAGCATTCAGACCAAATGCCTTTTCAGTGTCAAGTATGTGAATATAAATGTACTGCAAAGGCTTATCTGAAAAGACACGTATTAAAGCATACAAACGATAGACCTTTTCAATGTGAACTGTGTGAATATAAATGTTCCGCAGAGTTATTTGAAAATACACATTTTAACGCATACAGACGAAAGGTCTTTTCAATGTGAAACGTGTGAATATAAATGTTCTCAAAAAAGTAGGTTGAAAATACACATGTTAAAGCATACAAGCCAGTGACGTTTACAGTGTGAAATTTGTGGATGTCAATGCAATCAAGGGAGCAATAGGAAAATACACATGTTAATACATACAAACGAAATGACTTTTCAATGTGAAACACGTGGATATAAACATATTCGGAGAATTAGTCTGAAAAGAAACATTTTAACACTAGCAGACGAAAGGTCTTTTAAAAAGCTAGTCGAAATTTAATCGGAGTTGTCTGAAAGCCACATACAAATCTAAACTACCGAAGGGAGTTTGAAATGATAAACACTTAAGTTTAAATGAACTAACAAAATCACGTATGAGCGAATAGAGGTAGACGGTACCTATGCGAATACAAATAGACTGAAAATGGTAATTTAATGCAACTCATAATATCACATAGGCTTCCCCAGCATAAGTATAAATGCTTTCAAGGCAAAAGAAAATGCATGTCGGGAAGGCCTTTTTCAATGTTAGTCGTTCACTTATATTGAATTTATTGCATGAAATATTACAATAAAAGAATATAGCATTTCCATAATCAGTCTGTAAAGTCTTAATTGAATAATAAGATAGTAATTTTAGGTGTCAAACGTTTAAACACTCAGAAAATGGTTAATTTTGTTCTCAAGTAATATACCAAATTGCTGGAAACTTGCATTTTTTTAAATTTTTATTATGCTTCCACGTGTCAAGCTGGTTAGCCTGAATGCTCATGCTCCGCTGTAACTGGAGAAATGAACTGCGGAATCTTAAGAATGGAATAAAATCTTAATGGGAGATGAGTGATGTATTAAATCATAAATAAATATAATAGTAATGTGGAAGCAATATGTAAAATCAGTTTTATTGTCTAAATACAAAATTAATAATCAATGCAGGTATGGTTAATATATAATTACCTATTAGGTTACGTTATATTAGTAATGTTTTATTTGAAATATTAATGATTCAATTGCCAACGAGAACAATCCATTTATTAGTACATCAACAAAAATATTAATCATTACAACAAAACCATAACCATAGGTTACTTTGTTACAATTCCCCCATCACCAGTTAAGCATGCAGAGTAGCAAGTTGCGAAATAAGCATCTAAGGTTTTGCTCCTGTATTCCAAACAATAACCATACCGTAATCAGATTCCCTATACACGGCTGAGGTACGGTTTCTTTTCAGACTCAGGCAGGGCAATTGCACCTTCCTACATAAAAAGTCGTCGACCTTACCACCACAACAGTTCCAAAATGTCATGTCCAAATATTTCAAGAGTTGTACTTGACAGGTTGCAGTTGTACTTGACTTAACATTTATCAACATTTCCACGCCGTGCAATATAAAAGATCTTCACCGTATCTAAATCAATTTACGATCGCTTTTCTCCAAATAGTTGATATATATTTCAATACTCCAACAAAGGTCGGTAATTCTAATAACTAACTACGTTTGAAAACAAACTAAAAGAGTAGAACCAAAACGCCTGGGATCTAGAAAAAACAACATTTATTCCTCTTCTTCTAATTTGCATTTGCTTAAAACAAGCTTCATCAAAGCTCAAGACAATTTATGCAACCCAGCACTTCTCCCTCCCCCTCACTGGATTAAAGAATCTAGTAAATCCCTTGGTCGGAGTAAAGGATTTACATTCTTCACTCTACCTACCAAAATATCCTCGTCAGACACTACTCAGAACACCTGAAGTTCGGAATGAAACTCAATTTATCGAACTCTCTATCTTCCTTTAAATCTTCCTCCGAAATATATATCTCAGAACCTTTTCTCCTTTACTGAAACCTTATCAACTTCGTCCTTGCAGATAACCGAGTTACCATTGTCTGAAGCTTTTATATCCGACTGAACATTATCTTGATTGTCACTTATCGCTACATGAACATCTATCTCTGAGTTAGAACAACCTTCATCTGGTACCTCTATAAATTCTACTAATTTTGCAGGAACTGACTCAGTTAAATTCGTATCGGTCTTCTTTTAATCAATTATAAATTCATGTTTTGAATTTTCTACTCCAATGTGCACTATTCCTTTCTTACTCGAATACTGAATAGTTTCCTCTTTTACATCAGGTTCCTTTTTATCGTACATATTTTCTCCCGAAGTTTGAGAACTGACACAAGAAAGCTATCCACATTCATAGTTTGTGTTCCCATATTTCTCATACAAATTACACTCTTAATAGTTACTAATTGTTTTAAGTGTTCAACGCTCAGTTGTAACTGCTGAACCTCTGATGAAAGTCTGGTTTGATTTATTTAATTGCGCAATCAAAATTTGATTAGAAATATATGATCTTAGAGAAGCCTTGTAATATCTATCAGATAACAAACTTCTCTGGGAATTAGTACCTATATTACTTTCTACAAGTTTGCTAAATATCTGTTCCTATTAGGCAATAAACTAATCCAATTTTCTCGGGAATGCTGTCAGATATTACCGCAAACGAAAGCTTAACTATCCAGCAAAACCTGTTCTGGCAGCAATGCCGAGAAAATTGGATAATAATAGACACCAGCAGAACTTCTTGAAAGGCAATAAACAACTTAGTTCTTCTCTACCTAAAATGGCATATTCAAAAGTTTCCTTAATCAACTCAAAATAATCTTTACTTCCTCCTTATTAATTAAAACATGTACTTCTATGCGCACTAATACCTTTACCGGAAAGCCATTTAATAATTGCAAACTTCCAATTCTAGCAGAAGTTGTCACCTGTAAGCATAATTTCCTAGCAAGCGTTGATGAAATAGCGTTGTATCTCGTTCCCGTGTCAATTATAGTCACTACTGTGGTTCCAGAAATACACATTATTAAAGAAGGCAATTCAGTATCAATGCTGCTTAAAGATTTTACCGACCTTTCTTCCGTTATTAACAGTAGAGATCGACCTTTTCAAACTCTTCTTCATGCAACTCTTTAAGACAAGAACGAACCCAATCTTTGTTACTGTTACCCTTACATGTATGTCACGTACTAAAATGACCTTGACTTCCACAAGGTTTACAGCATTTATTGGATGCAGTACAATTCCCAAATTTATGATTGCATAAACAACGCCAACATACATTTTTCACAATATTTTTTCGTATTCTGATAATA
>JAGDQP010070208.1:0-10786 GCA_022664845.1 Lepisma saccharinum
CTATTGACACTGTTGCAGTAATCACTATTAAAGATTATTAATCTATTAATTTGAATTTTATTAGATTCTTTTGCCCACGGAATTGTGATATTACACTTTAAATTAAGAGCTAGTCGTTAGTAAATCAAATTAAGATAAATGGAGAATTTATAGTCACATGTACAAATAATTATGATTTGGGTGAAACTAAAGATAGCGCTTCACTTAGATTGAACAAAGCACAACGTAACGGAACCAAACCGTTTCAAGGAACAGTGAGAATTTTTCGGGGGAAAAAAAAAACCTTAAAATTATCGAAAATAAAGAATAAAAGCGGAAGTTTACTAGTATGTTTCATCTATTGAGAAATATCTTCTGATGAGGAGGGGGCAAATCAATTACCCTCATTCTTATAGTCCTGTCAGAAGCTATTACACTCGCCAAATGAAAAGGCTCATACGAACATGTCGTACACCACTGTGTGTTATGCTCTTACCTGTTCAAGTCGTAGTTCAACGTGAGGTCGGATTCTGCGGTACGTCGTTCCGAGGCATCCATCAGTCAAGCACGGGAATACTTGGATGATCACTTGAATTAAGACTACGGACAGTCCCTAACAAATTATTATTTTCTTGTGGCAAAGTAAAGCCTTAAGATGCTGTGCATGTCCTGTAAGTAAAAGTTTCCGTGAAACCGGTCCCTATTCTTCGTGGTCAGTGTGTGGTGCTATTACATTGAATTAAATTCATTCATGACCTTTAGCTATCTATGGCTTTGGGCTTGTTAGGGGAGGGGAAAGGATGTGATAAGGGATCGGCAGGTCCTAAGTTGAAGAAACCATCTCGGCATTTGGCTGGTCGTGTGCTGGATCAAACTAACGACCTCCCGAAACGGAAGCTAATATTCTATCATCTAATGTACGACTACTCGGTGAGTGCTATTACGTGTTTTGCTTGACTTTTCATCCTTATTCCGGTTTTAAAACGGTGTAAAACTGAAAATTATACAGGGTAGAGTTCTCACACGTTTCTAAGTGAGTTTCCTTTACTTAATCAGAATAACGCACTACTTGAACATGTACCGGATTGGGCTAGAGAATTTGAATAATCTTTACTCAAAATAGCCGGCAGGCTGATTTAAAGTATCGGGTACGTTTCAGAATAACACAAGTGAAATAATCAATAATTGGTATTCTTATTTTTCGGACATTATTCCAGATAAATAATTCTAAGAAGCACTTCCGAGCAGATACATTTTATCCTAGACTATCCAACTTGAAATACTCTTTTATTTAAAAATTATACCGCCAAAGAAGAAAGTAGTTGCGAGAAATTATTCCTGAAGTGGGTAGATGAAACTGTCCACATGGCGAGATGAGGGAATTCTACAAGCGAGAAGACCGACCGCCTATCGAGTGCAAAGCAGACGACATTTCGTTTGCGCAAAATGAGCAAACATATAGAGTCTTACGGAATCAACGAGCTTCCTCGTAGCCTTCTTCACTCCCTTCACCCCCTAAGATGCCCAGAAGTTCAATTTACCCCCTCAGTGTTCTCGGTTGGCAAATTGAAGGATTCAAAGCTGAAATCAAGCGAACTGCTGCTGCCTGAAACGGACGGAACCACACAGTGCATACATTGGCAGCATGGCGTCTCCTCAGCACTAGTCCCGTACCATTCTGCTCTGGTCCATTTTCTCTCCTTCCAGGTAAAAACGTTTTTACGAAACGTTGCATCATTTTTTTGTGTGAAGTTTCTGTACACCTGTCTAAGGATTCTCGAATGTAAGTATCATCTTATACTTTCTGTATGTGTGTGTGTTTTGTCTGTCTTTTGGTTTGGGTTTAATGATTAAATGAGTATTCAGTGGGTTTATAAAAATTATAACAATAAGAAGCAAGATGGTTTTCGACACATTTCAAGAATCAAAATATTAGAAGGGAGTTTGCACAAACGAGTGAACATATACACGGACCGCCACTGTTGTAACTGCGTTGTGTTTAAACTCTGTCAACACAATTAGCAGAGAGGAACACTTTATGAGAACTAATTTGCAAGATTAGACACTTCAATTACAAGCAACTTCATTAAGGTTACGAACAGCTCTGAAAGATTTGTTTTTATTAATGATTTTGTTCCATATCCCATTTGATCATTACGCCGGTTAGTCTCTAAACGCTAGTGTTTAATTATGTGATATCAGTATTTTGGACGTTCTTGTTTAAGTATTTTATTGTGTTAGTGACAGGGATTGAAAAAACTTGAGTATTTTTATTTTAAACAGCCCACCTGGTCCAGGTGGGGTTTTTCGGGTTTTAGAAATAAAATGTGAATGCATGTAAATGTAAAGTTGTGTACAGTCGGTGACGGTGTGTCACTACTGTGAAGTCGGTAGGCTTGACTGGGTCTGCTCTGTGTGTGTGTGCGGGGGGGAGGGGGTTATGTGCACTGGATCAATCCGCGGCGTGGTTCGGAGTCCAAGATAATTCTAGGTCCCGGCATTCCGCTATTCACAGGTGAGATTGAGGAAAATGAGGGAGAACCCCACTCAAGATAGTCTCACTGATACGCCTGACCAGGGTCTGATTTTCTTTAAAATTTCAACTTGGCTCAGGCTGAATGGTTGGTGATGCGATAATTGGTGGAATGAAGAAAGTGGAAAGAAACGAGAGAACGCTAAAGAAATCCCACGCACACGGTATTTGTCCACCACAAATCCCACATGTCTTGATCCGGGATCGAACAAGTACCCCACGCACCAGAGGTGAGCGTTCTATACCAAGACCACCGCGGCCCGAGCAGCGTCTGAACTGCCGCTTAACCTTCTCAGTGTAACCCGGCCGTCCGCCACACCAACCATCAGAGGTCCCACAACAGACAGGATAACCATAGTGTAGACTGTATGGTGTTTTTTCTTCTTAAAAAAATAATTAAAAAAGAATGAGAAAATAAAAACATTTGGTCTGTTCTGATTTCCTGATTAGCTCTGTGCTTCTGTGGATAGCAAGTTCTCTATCAATATTTTATCTTTTTGAAAATTTACATTATTAATAATAATATTTGTGGAGTCTAGTAATTTTACACGGAATATGACAAATACGTAGTTTCTAATTTTATGATATATTTTATAAATATTTTCATTTTTAAGTGATTTATTAATAAAGAGTATAAAAATTCATAACCTATAATCTATCTAGGCGGAAGAGCTAATACGTTCTAGTCGCTTACGAAACCAGCGGATGAAAAAAATGTTATTTAATAGTTCGTATTGGAGTACTGACTGAAATCAAGTACTTCCTTGTATTTCATTATCACAAAGGTAAAGTGTTGTAGATTTTTATAGCAATATTATTGTAGAGTTAGAATGACAGTCATGATTACGTTCTAACTAAAATGAAATGGTATTCATTATTATGCACTTCTGTGATATGCCCTTATTTCAGGAATCATTTCGAAACAAAAAACCAATGAAAAAAAAAAAACACTGGGTTTTGAAGTGGTTCTTTTCAAGCGGGCCCACTTTGTCAAACCCTGGTAAGTGATGTGATCTTAGAAACATCTTGGTCCGTACGAATCCCTCCTTGCCACCACACCAAACCGGCGCACATATATGTCAGAGACCCAGATGTAAGGTCTCCTCCATTTTCATCACTTCTCCCACAATCACTATCAATACTGCTAATGGTCGGTACACCCTCAATCCCAAGGGTACATGCCACACCCCTAATGTTATATACTTCCTAACCTGCAAGTTCTGTGATGTCTTTTATGTGTGGGGAAACAAGTTGGGCTCTTAACATTCGAATTAATAACCATCATCTTCTGTACTATCAACAAACCGGATGCCCCAGTTTCCTTGCACACCGAGTCCCACAATACCAATTTTGATCTATCTTTTCTGGTTGCCATAATCCACATTTTACCCCCTACGACCAGCACCTCAACACATCGTCTGTGGGAGAATGCCTTTATTCACGGTTTGAGCGCGAAAATAAAACCTGGCCTTAACCTTCAGTAACTCTAAGCTCCCTTTTTCCTCTGCATTTTCAACAAATTTCCATCCACGATCCCACCTTGTACTTACACGCTATACAGTTATTATTATTTCTGGAAATCTACGCGCTACAACAGTCAGTCGTTCTCCAGCTTTGATACTTTGTCCGCTACGTGTTGCCAATGTCTCTTCAAACTTTTACTTAACTTTGTGAACACGTGAACTTCGCTCTCTTCCTCCCCTACTTGAAAAAGTGTGAATACACGAAATATAGTGACTTTTTTTGTGTTCATGTGAACATGTGTGATCTAATGCGAAAGTAAGCTGTTGAAATTGTCCATTTATTTTATAATGTGTATAACTTGAGAAGTAGGTGTTCGTGATAAAAACTAGATTGATGTTGCCCAGTATAGAATCCAATGGCAAACGTTTGTTACTGTGGCGATGAACTTGCGAGTTCCGTAAACCATAGTTAGTATAACTCTGTACAGAGATTTTACTTGTGCAATTGTGTATCTTTTTGTTTTTCTGAAGTAACTCTTAATAATTATATTCACAAGTATGCAAGATCAGTACAACGTATCAGGTGTCATCCTTTGTGCTCGAGTCCAGGTGCAAACCTAGTAGTGGTCCGGATTCCACTTTAAGCTATAGCTGTAGGTCCCGTCCTTTATAACTCCACTACTGCATAAGGACATTAAGGAGAAACAAACTTATTTCTATCAATAATTTAAAAAATTAAATAAAGCGAAGTATGTAAACAAAAAAAATTGTTTTTTGGCGTTTATTAAAAAAAAAAAACATGAATTTTGCCAACCCTGGAGAATACTATTGAAACTTATCTTAGTTGTGTTACTCTAAGTGGTGGTTGTAAAGCCTAGATTTAAAACTTGTTAATGAAAAAATATAACTACTGAGCAAAGCAATAGGTTTTAAGTAAAAACTAAAAATGTGTAACAGTTTCACCAACTAAGTAACAGCTTGGGTTCAGCAGACACACCCCTTTTGCTCAACAGTTATATTATTTTATCTTAAGTATACAAAAGCAAAGCTTTGACATGGAACCCATCATTGTTCATGAAGTTGAGTCCCTTGTGGAAATTGGCAGTCCGTTCCACTTTTGGGATACAGAAACCGTATAGGATTTCGAATAAAAGGATGAGTTATGGTGAGGAATAGAAAGTAATTGGTTCCTGCGAGAGTGTCACGGTTGTGATGATCGCTTAGAAACTTAAAACGTTGTAAAAGATGGGAAGATTGCCGAACCCGTAGAACTTTACATAGAAGCACTAAAGAATGCCACTCCTGTCGTTATGAGACTTTTGCAGTCTATTGAAATAAGGTGTTAGATGGTCATAATGTATTTCCAATTTTGATATTTGCATTATTTCATGTGTGTGCAAAGGCATATGATGTAAAATCGCGGGGTGATATGAGTTGAAGGACACACATGCACCCACGAACAATGATTTTGCACTCACGCCTGCTGATTTTACATAACATTGTTCGCATCTGAAATAATGCAAATAACAAATTTCGAAACACACATGACACCGAGCAGACAGTCTTTAAGGGTCTTAAGTACACTTTATAAACTATTAGTCAAAACAGTCAAAGTGCGAGTTTACTAGCAAAACACCCATGTGCTTTGTGTGCGATATATTTTTACAGCAAACAATTATTAATATATTATTGTAGACTCGATCGGTCGTTCCGCGAAGGGGTTCGAAACCGCTGTAATAAGTTATTTCTAGTTACCTCACAATTTATTATTAATTATATTTCAAGACATAGTATTGCCTGCCTGCAGAGTAGCTCACTTGGCAGTTGGTAGAACGTTCGTAAAATCGGGGGGCTCTCACCCAGCGGCCGTCCATCATGACAGGGTTTGTATCGGTCGTAGTACGTACTAGACAAATACTGCGATGAAACCTTGAATAAAGTCAATTGGATTATTTATCAAATTCTTCACTTTGTTACTGTCTTTGTTGTTAATACCTTATGTGAAATGGTCTCTGAGCTGTATTGAAAGTTTGTTAAATAACTAAATATGTTCGACAATATACAGAAATATGCCAAATAGAAACACAAACTGCAGATTTAATACAAGTCCAAATTTTGTGAAATTTCATATATCGTCGTAGGGAAAGTGCATACCATGTACGTGCATTTTATTACGACTATGAACTTGTTACCATAACGTTTTTCAGCGATGAATTTTAAAAAGTAGTAGGCTTGTCCCCCGCACCTTTTGAGGAATTCTGAGCATCAGTGTTGCAAACTCTTTAGTTAATAGTTATTATAATTTATTATTGTACTATTACTTTAATTAGTACTACTACTGCTACTCATAATAATAATAACTATTAAGTAAGGATAGTTTGAAACACTGATGCTCAGAGTTCTTCAAAATGTGCTGGGGACGAGCATACTACATTTTGAATTCATTGCTGAAAAACGCGATGATAAGTTTAGTCTTAAAAAAACGCACATACGTGGTATTGACTTTCCCTACGACGATGTTTATTTCCGAAGGATGCTGAAATTAATTCTGCAAATTAAAACTTTGGAACTCTTTAATACAAGCATGCGCTGGCAAGAAAACTTTGTTTTGAAATGATGTTGGGTTTACTTTATCTACTCCAAAGAAAGAAAAAATTACTGGAGAAAGATAATGTTTGGGAAGTGTGTAGCAGTGTTGAAACACAAATTAGAATAAGTTTTGGAGTCATAAAGCTGTGTAATAAGGATGCATGTGGGACTATATGAGCTTCCACCATGGGGAAGAATTGGGAGTAACTGATTGTCAACTATGAAAAATGCGTGTGCGTGTATACATATATATGAGCTCTTGCGTAGCCTAGTCGGTAGCGCGCTCGACTTCAGTGCGTGTATACATATATATGAGCTCTTGTGTAGCCTAGTCGGTAGCGCGCTCGACTTCAGTGCGAGCGGTCGCAGGTTCGATTCCCGGTGTTGACCCAGCAACGTGAGGTCAATTAGGGAGCTGCTGTGAATAAATTACATTGAGAGCTTCTCTCTCCTCTCCCAACCCGCCTGGTCAGCGTGGAAGCAGACCAACTCCTCCCTTCGGGGAGAGGCCTCATCCGGTAGTGGATTGAATATGGCTGTGATTTATTATATAGATATATGACCGCCCTGCTGGTCTAGTGGTTACCGTCGCTGACTGATGATCATTGGTCCCGGGTTCGATTCATGGCTCTGCCAAGGGATTTCTCCTCCAGCATCGTGATGCAATTAGGGAGCTGCTGTTAATAAACGACAGTGCCGATCACAGTTAAGAGCTTCGGCTCTCTTCTCTCAACAAATCTGGTCAGCGTGGGAGCAGTAGACCAACTCCTCCCTCCGGGAAAGCCCTCATCCACTAGTGGATTGAATATTCTATATATATATATAAATATAATAACCGAACCTGGCTCTTCTAACCTAACGTACTGAAGCTTAATTTATGAACATTAAAAGAAGGCAAAACCTAAAAACATGCCATCTCAGTGTGACGCCATTAGTATTCCTCCGCGTGACACCATATCCGACTTTGAATCAACTGAAGTACGTACATTACGAATTAATTATTATAGCGTTGTTTCTTTAATAGGTTTTCTGTCGGGTTATGCGTATGGCAATGCCAGGACTAATTATGTTTTAAAAACAAGTCGTATAGAGCGTATAATATTGCTCAGTACCTGGCTCAAGTTTGGAGTAGATACAGGATACATTATCCTTGAAATCGTCCCACATTCGTTACATTCCATACTAGAGTTTTAAAATTCGATAATTTATTTCTCAAATACATCAACACTGAGTTCGGAAATTATTGATGGAGGCTTCAATCCCGTCACCTAAAAAGTTCCTCGTAACAATTTCCTACCGAATACAATCAGAACAACCTCATACTTTGATCCTGCAAATATCAAAAACCCTTGCTTGCCGTGAACAGAATTTTGTAAACACAGCAATTGGTTGCAAGAATGGATTAAAATCGATCTTGATCCAATCATCACATGACCTCGTTACCCATTTTCCATTGAAACACATGGATGCCTTGCACATTTCCAATAAACCTTTGCTTGAGGTGAATAAAATTCTGTTGGCCAAAAATGGAGTAATTGATTATGTTCGCAAGGATCGACGAAAATAAAATTCGATTAAATTATAACAGGGCTCAGTTGTGTCGTCCCCTACCATTATTTATTTCTCATTACACGTGATGAACATCACCTTTAACACTAACACCATGTGTTAGTTTAACACTAACCTAACCTGAACGCCAAAGGTGCCAAATAGTCCGAGGTACTTTCGGCTTGTTCACTCTTATTTGTCCCATCGATCGAACCTTTACTTTGCGATCCAACACTTCCACTCGTTGAAAACATTATATCTCTTCTGTATCTTTTACATTTGGGGTGCAACCGAAAGTACAATTTACCGAATTGAGCAATTCTTGTGATTATTTAACGAAATAACAATGACCCGTAGCTGCTCGTAAAATTTGCATTGTTGGTGTCGCTAAGTGCTTACAGTAGTTCCTGTGATAATTATTCGTAATGAGTGGTATGGAGCGTGGATATAGCACAATAGCTTGCTGACCTAAACAAAACTTTATCCAATTTTCTTAAAGCAATCCAAAGCACGCAGACAGGCCAGTTTACTAGAGCGACTCGGCATTTTTTTTTTTTTCTGTTTACTATGTCGTTACTAACTTTATGTTTTGTTGTCAATTACGTGTAGCACCGACTTGCATTCCTAATTATCTCGGATTTTATTATAACAGAAATATTAGCTAGTGTCCACACAATACACACGAATTCCTACAATACGTAAATATACAAATAGGGCACCTCAATCTTCACAAATATCTTACTAGGAATCATACCTACGTAATAATTTTTACAATTATGATCTTACCAATGTCAATAGCAAATCTCTTCGCATTTTTCAAGTTCCGAAACACTTCTACCGTCTCGGGTAGTTTGATACTTTTTGGATGATTGCTTTCATCCATACTGATTCACGTTTTACACTTCATTAGTTCATTCCACTCTTTCCCTAATTGTTTGCAAGTTGCAACGACTCTTGTCACGACTCCCACCCAACCTGCTGATCATGAGTAAATCCACTATGCACTATGCAGCTAAATAAATGCTAACGCAGCATAATGACTTTCATTATCTCCTCTTGCGTTTGTTTGCCTTGTTGACGGTGACGGTACGGACTACGAATGCGATGCGGCACGGGCGGGGAGTGTTAATGACATCTGACAGAATGTGCGAAACGGTGCGAAATTAGATTGGACTTTTTTTTTTTTTTTTTTGTAAATAACGTTAGAAAATAAAATTTGCTTTTTGAGATTAGCATCGTTCTTTCCAAGTTACTTTCCCTGTTATTACAAAGAAAATCAGGTGTACTAATGATTCTAAATGGATCACTAAAGGCATCTAAATTTCTTAGCAAACGCTATTAGATTACCGCAGAATACTTAAAACGAACACGTCTCTAAAATTTCGTAAACATGTAAAAGCTTATAGAAATACGTATAGGAAAGTGATAAAAGCAGCCAAATTAAAGCACAATTCAAATTTAATATTACATTCAAAAAATGAAACGAGTACGATGTGGAAAATTATCAATTCTAATTTAGAGAAAAGCGCCACTTTTGAAATCGAGCACGTAAATATAGAAGGAACTCTTATAGAAGACCCTAAAATCATAGCTGAGAAATTCAATGATTTTTTTTTGTAAATAATTCCCCTATCAGTGACGCTCAACATTACTCATTCTCAAACACAGCGCAGCATAACTCTACTCTTTTCCTTGAACCTACTACGCCAGCAGAAGTAGAGTGTCATCAATAGCCTCTCGAACTTCAGTGCAGCAGGTGTTGATGACATCCCAACTACTATCGTAAAACAGTGTTCTTATTTACTTAAATATCCTCTTTGCTCCCTCATTAATGAGTCATTTCTAACGGGCATCTTTCCGTCCCCTCTAAAACTTTCCCGAGTGATTCCTATTCATAAAAAAGGTCACACTTGCGATAAGAAAAACTATCGTCCGTTTTCTCTATATATATCTATACTTCCTGTTTTCTCTAAGATATTTGAACATGCTATGCTTAGAAGATTAAGTAAATACCTTCTTTCCAAAAATATTATATCTAGTTCCCAACAAGGGTTTATAAAAGATAGATCAATAGAAACTGCCTTTTCCTCTTATTTGGCTAGTGTCGCCAATGCTCTGAATACTAAAAATATTGTATTAGGTATGTTTATTGATTTATCTACGGTATTTGATAATGTAGACCACACTATCTTTCTAGATAAGCTACAGTCTTATGGCATTAGAGGAAATGCACATGACTGGCTTCGTACCTATCTAAGGAATAGGTATCAAAGTGTTCAAGTGAAGAAAACTGTAGATAACGAACTACACACATATTCATCAACAAATATATTAGTAACAAAAGGCGTTCCTCAAGGGTCAATTCTCGGACCTCTTCTATTTGCTATTTATATTAACGATCTGCCTAATTACATTCTCCCTATCAAGAGAATCTTGTACGATATAAATGTAATCATAACAGGACAGTCAAGAGAGGAGGCGCAAATAAAACTTACAACTGCAGCAAATGAAATTAAAAAAGTGGTTAACATCAAACAAACTGACCCTGAACACGGACAAGACATCGATTGTAAACTTCCATTTTCCAGGCCAGCCTAAATTGTTTATCCAGGTCACTATTGATTCGACTTCACTAAACTGCTCACAAATCACTAAATTATTAGGTGTGAAAATA
>JAGDQP010070209.1:0-10786 GCA_022664845.1 Lepisma saccharinum
TTTACTTTTCCAATGACGTCATTCTTAACTGAGGAGTTCGTTCGAAGAAAGGCTAACACGGATTAAGTTGTTTTTACGTTTCGTGGCCTATTAACCTCCACGTATAAGAATATAATGAATAATAGCTGATTTGCCCGCCCGTTAGTGCAGGGTCCAGAGGTTTTTCGCCCCCGTACCCCCACCTCCATGGAGTTCGAAAACAAAAGCTGGGATAGCATTTGCTAATGAATTGAAATGAAGGACTTATCTTGAAGCTAGTCAACCCGGCAAACTGCATTCTGGTGAGTTTTATCAGCTTTTAGAGATATAACTAACAATCATAGTCTAGTAACTGATTGAATCGACACCACAGTTTTAAACTTTCGGGGGGGGGGGGGGGTCAAGTTTATAAAGCGATAGTTAATTCTTCTATATCCTAAGGAATGAATAAATGTGCCTAATTTCGTTCTGATCCACCAAGAAATGTAGAATATATATAGCGTTCAAATAAATACACTATATTATACACACAATTCACCCTAGTATTGAATTATATCATCCTCATATTCAGCCGTTTTCTACCCACTGCTGGATGAAGGCCTCCCCATTTTCTTTCCACATATCTAGGTCTGCTGGTATCATCACACATGTAGTAGTCCCTTCTGGCATTTGGACGTCGTCTTGGTCGTTTCTTTTCTCTAGGAATCCACTGTAATACATTTGTTGTCCATCTTCCATCTGTTCGTGTAGCTATGTGGTGACCGGACCATCTCCACTTCATCTTCTTCGCAGTCTTGATCACATCCTCTTCTCTTCTTATATATATATATATATATACAATATATATAAATCACAGCCATATTCAATCCACTAGTGGATGAGGCCTATCCCCGAAGGGAGGAGTTGGTCTAATGCTCACACGATGGCCAGAGAGGTTGGGAGAGGAGAGCCGAAGTTCTTACTATGATCACCACTGTGTTTTATTCACAGCAGCTTCAGGTGCATCGAAGACGGAACACACATTAGTCTAGTCCACAAAACATGTATGTAAGAAGTCCGAAAGAAGTCCCCAAACGCAGAAAGTGGCAAAAACAGAAACCTAGAATTCTTAGAAATCCATCCCCAAAAAAGGGGAGGGAGAGAAGCAGGCGAGAATATCCCACAACAAAGAAGAACTCAAAAGCTATTTTAGTGACCTAACGCAACTTGGCCCCTTACATAGTACAAGGCTTCACACAGTCGCTCACTAGTTAATATTAAACACAAAAATTTGGATGCACTGAGCTATATTGATTACTCTCTAAAGATTGCTGAAGCATTGGATCAAATATTAATCTTTAATTTCTTTCTCACACATAAATAAATTAACACTTCGAGGACTGAAATAGCGAAAGGTTGGGACCCTTTCCTGCAATACCACAGTGATGGTAATCTACCTACATCATAATGAAACCCTTGACACAAGAAATATCTGGTAAAAATGCAATTTATTTTTTACTTAAAAATTACAAGGCGAAGGATGATTGTTGAATTTTCTTAACAAAAACAAGTTTCCAAAGATCCTCTTGAACATCAAAATAAGCATTGAAAATGCTGTCAATTTCACATAACAAAATGGTAATTGAAATATTTACAGAAAAGCTTTGTCCAAAAACAGAGACTATATTTCATATACTTATTTTCCAAAAAGAAATAAGTTACTTTTTCTTTTCAAAAGGTAGTAGACATTCTAAACTTTAGCCCAGTCAAATCAAAATTTCCACAATTACTGAAGAATAACATTTCCTTTAAAGGAAAGATTTTGATTTAAAATGTAGCTACTGGGCAACAATTTAGTTTGATATTTTCAAAACGTTGCTAAATCATTTCGTATGTAATTTCCATTTTCAAACTTCACACAATCTAACCTCAATTTTGATAATACAATCTTGTCTATACTATTGTTGGGTTAGGTATTAATTTACAACACGAATTCCTATACACAAAAATGGCTTACGGCTGCTAACGAAATTTTATACTTTGGTGTTTACCGAAATAAAAAATAGGGGATCGTTAAATCTTACGTTGGATAAAACGGACATGTTCTAGAAATTTCACGCATTAGCGAATTAGCTAGTGTGAATCGAATTATATCCACACATCACACTGAAACAGTCTGTATGTGTGAACAGGTGTATTTTTAGACGACTTCTTAGATTCCACTTTTATTGACGTGTTCCATAATGAAACGACATTTTATCTTTGTGTGTTATCATCTGGCTTTTCATACAACTCTTTTCATTACATGTATACAAATTCAACATTGGAATGGGCGCTCTTCTGTATGGGATAACATGTGCCTTTTCAGATATATCTTTTGATTACATTTATATCCACATATTTCACACAGAATAGGCCTTTCATCACTATGTAATAACATGTGTCTTTTGAGATTAATCTTTTGATTACATTTATATTCACATATTTCACATTGAATAGGCCTTTCGGCTGTATGTGTTATCATGTGTCTTTTCAGACTACTCTTAAGGGTACATTTATATCCACATATTTCACAATGAATAGGCCTTTCGTCTGTATGTGTTAACATATGTGTTTTCAGATTAACCTTTTGACTAAATTTATATGTACACATTTCACATTCGAAAATATGCTCTCGTCTAGGACTTCTCATGCGTCTTTTTGAGCTACTATTTTCTATAGATTTATACCCGCATATTTCATACTGGAAATGTTCCGAGACCAAACTGGCACGCCCGTGTTCTTTCAGCTGAAATTGAAATGACATTTGCTTTCAGATATTATGCATAGTTGGCGTTTCTACGATTTATATAGAAAAAATTCTCACGCATCGCTAGCCGCTTGCTTACCTCTTAACCCTGGAGGCATCACGTGGGTTAAATGCAATCCTACGTAGTTAACTGTTTGCCACACAGCAACAGTTTGTAGAAGTATCCCGGCGCTCAAAGTAATATCCTACCTTACATCAGTCTTCAAAATCATATTATGGTCAGTTCCTATTTATTTATTTTGTTCTAAAAAGAGCGAAATTATTTTATTCGGAGGCCATATGTACCCCAAACGATGATTTGTATTACCTTTAGTGGAAGGCGTTAGAGAAAATGTTCGTGCTTTATTTGTATATGCAGGTGAGGTTATTACTGCCACAAGAGTTATAATTGTGTGCAAGTCAGTATATTATTGTCAGAAGATGTTGCGAAATGTGCAGGACGAAAAAATAACGAATACACAATCAGAGACATATTTGAAGTTACATATGAAGGCAAAGATAAATTGTGTGGCAGTAGTTAAGGCAATGCAGATTTTTGGAGGTTAACAGTTGAATAATACCACAATAGAGTAGAGATGAAGACAATCTGCAACAATGAAAGGGTGAAACAAAATTGGTTGTTGTTGAAATGGTGAAATATTGTGATAATTTTAGTGTTACGCAAGAAATATCGATCATACTTTGCATGAGATAAGCCACCAGTAGTCTGCTCAGGAAGCAATGTTATGACACTTAGAGTTAATTTGGGATTATTTTTACTGTTGAACTGTTGGAGTTAATCGTTCAGTACAAAAACAGCAATTTACTAATTCCAAGGAACATGTGAACGTGATGGGTGAAGATTGTAATAATACTCCTTCCCTGGAAGAAGATAACTGGAGTTATGAAAATATGAAGAAGTTTGAAGTTGATTTAAACAATATGTTTATGAAGAAACGTCTGAGTTACAGTTTTCGAAGTCATCAATAAACAGTAACATGCTAACGTCTTTTGATATTTAGATTTTACTCCCATCAAATGATACAGAACTGAATTTGTGTTCCGTTAATCAAACCCGAGGGTTGCAGGTTTACTTGAATTTAAATTGTCTATATTTATACACAGGTACCGTCGCTGCAAATATCGTTTTATAGTACTCTAGCATTTATGAAATCGTACATATTTTTCTGGATATATTTTTCTCTGCAAATATTTTCAACAAATCATTGCGCTGTTATATTCTCAAACGCTTCTGCGACTTGGCTATGTCAATCCGATGAGAAAAAATAAACAAAAAAAATCGATGTATGACTAGAGTTTAACAGAACCTCGTTTCGTCATTAGATGCATGCTTTTCATCACACTTAAAGGAAGATCCGCATGGAAACAATTCCATTTTTTTGCAACATTTTGATATCGGAAAAGCAACATGCTATGTTCAAATTTGGACTAAATATTAATTATTTTAAAACTCCTGGAAAATGAATGGTATTTCAAAATATAAGTTAAGACGGACTATAATAATAGAGCCCATATCTTATTCTGCGGTATTACAAACCTGCTAATTCCAATATACTATTGAGTAGTGCGACAGCATTAACATCCTTCAGTCGTTCTGAGAAAGAAGGCAGACAGGGAGATCAGAATTTTCTTACAAGCAAACATACTGATGGGTCAGAAAAAACTTATATATTTATTTAATCCATCTTGATTGGAATGCAAAAGTATGTGCACATGCAAATTTTGGCCACTCGAGGGCGATTGGTTTGGGATATATGGATGATACAAAAGTCAGACTTCGTTTGTGGAGACTGAACAAAAATTCCGGAAATACAGCTGCGATTTTAAATTACTGAAAGAAATGGAAAGCAAATATGCTGTAATTGGTACTGGGTGACAGACACTACCTGTTGGAGGGTATGTTCATGTTGGCCGCCATCTTGAAGTCCACCATATTGAATATAGTTATTTTTTTAAAATGGGAAGGGGGTCGTGCAATATGTCATTCTGGGCTAGAATTGTACGGGAAATACATTTCTGAAGTCGGTTTTACGATAAAGAGATTCCCGGTTGAGTTGGTGGGATGTGGTATTCGAATGGAGTAATGGATTAAATATCTTGGAAACATGCCTTGCTATTTCAATTGTTAAAAAATGAAAACTTTTCCTAATTACCCCATATCAGCATCTTTGCAGTCTTACTCTTGTCAATACCCTTCATTTTTTTCTGTAGTAATCCATTTTATCAATATTATTTTCATCCAGAACCACATCAGAACGCTTGCCAATGACCAGACCAAACCCAAATAGCAAAATGTCGTCCCAGGGATATCTGACGAATCTCCTGGCAGGATATCGGGATGTCCTGTTTAAGTCCCGTTTACATCCATGGGACGTATAGTTATAATTAATCCTTCGTATAGTTATAATTATTAAATAATAATAATAGTAAGGCCCATTTAATTTATAGAAATTCCAGGTAGGTAATCTCGCACGGCTTTCCAGGGGACATCCATACGGGATGAACTGTTTGTATTGCCCACAGAGTTATCCCACGGACGTCCTTAGGACATCGCTATGGGAGCAGGACCATTCTGACGGTAATGGGATCTAAATGGGACGTCCCAGGGAAGATTAGAGCGAAAACACTCAACGAATATATCCAACATATACTAATATTAATTTGCTAAATCATACTAGAATCTATTTTTAAAATACGGATCAATTCGTTTTTTAAAAAAAGACATTCAAATATCGTACGAGTGGATCGTGGAAATATAGCATAGCTAATTCAGAAAATATTCTCGAAATGTTTTTAAAAAACGATACAATCACGGCGGAAACTTCTGAAACGTAAGTTTAAAAAAAAAATTCCTGCTGGACAATCTAGGTGGGCATATAAGTTAATTTTGATATAAAAAGAGTAAGATGGAAGTTCTTGAATTTGGGTTTACGTTGTGTGTACCAGATCTCCATTTTCGATTCATCTGGAGCATATGGACAGTATATGTTGTCTCTTACTGTCGTAGCAAGTTTTGGTAATTCATTTTTTCTTTTTGTTTGGACAAGGCAATCGTTATTACTTGATGAGAAAAGCACGATATGAAAAGTGTATTTTTTTTTTAGTTGTTTAGGTTGCGAACGAACTTTGTATGGACGTAGTAATCTATTTAATCAATGTCCATAGAGAGAGAAGAATTTCACCAACATACAGAATACCGTATTTGACTCCCTCGCTGGACCGTACAAATCGAGCGCTGTATAGACGATCAGGTACTGTGGTATGATAGCAAACGCCAGCACGTGGTGAGCTACAATAGATGCGCTGAATCAGAAAAGCAGGTTGCAGTACATAAGAAAGCATTTCGCTATTCTGACATTGAGAGCGTGAAATATCAATGTCTGTTGGAAGACTATGAATGCGTTAAACGTTTCGTTAATACTCGTAGCAAATGCAAGAAATAGGGTTACGAAGCGTCTACTGTTTCTAAAGCTGAAAGAGAAGTAGCTGAGGAAATGTACGAGATTCTCAAAAGTCATACGTCAGAAACTGCAGAAAGAGACTTAACTTTAGATACTGACCACACTGAACCACCACAAGTTGTTGATATGTCCAGTGATTCAGAGGATAAATTCCCAGATTCAAAGTTTTCTTCTGATAAAGAGTTTAGTGATTCACCAGACTCGTATGTCCCATCTCCGAAAAAAAAAACTAGAGACATAGCTTTTGAAGAAAATGTGAAAATCGCGAATTATCGAGTACAGTCGAAGAGTGCAACCACACATTCGTACACTAACATGCCCATCAGGTAAACTAATGCCAAAATTATTTGTAATTCTTTATGAACCCACTGGCATAAGTAATAAGGTCGAAGACAATATTTTCAAGCCTGAAAATTTAGTTCTTAAATGGAATTCGTCTGAAAAGATGACAAAAATGTTATTCTCTTCATTCTTAAGAGAAACTTTCCTTCCATACTCAAGTGCACGAAATCTGCTTTTTCTAGACTCCAACGGTGTCCATAACGACACAGAAAATAGAGAAATTCTTGAAGCACAACATAACGATCCTGCCAAACTGACGATAAAGATAATACCAGCAAATACAACATATGAACTTCAGCCTCTCGATCGATATTTTTCCGCATGTATAAATATATGATACGTGAGTTATCGCGTGACATTGATGTCCACCAGTCGGCTGGCATCTTGCAGCAGCGAGATAACATTCTGAAATTACAGTCGTTGGCATTTCAACACTTCCATTCTCCACGATTTGAGCACGCACATGAGTATGGATGAGTTTTGGCTGGATTAGCTGCAAGAAATGAAGACAAATTTGAGAACACAACTGATTACTTTTTCAAGAATTTGAACGGACATTATTATAAGTATGAACAGCAGTTATTCGCTGTGGATGGTGTACAGAGAAGGTGTGCTTTGCGCACTTTTTTGTGGACTATCATTACTGCAGTGTGTATGTTCCAGACTAATTGTTATTGGTGATGTTTGTACAGATAGCATAAACGCAATGTCAAGAAAAGTGTTTTTAATGACAAAAAATATTACTTCCGTATCTCCTTTATTTATACCATACTAGGTCTTATGTCCTTCCGTTTATGTGAGTATAAAAACGTGTGGTGGATCACAATAGTGATCCTGTGCGAATTTGAGAACCATTTCGTAGTTATATCACGAGACATAGGCATGTAGTGTACAACTTGGGAACCGATATAGCCTATGGTCTACCCCATAGTTAACTGAATATTTAAGCATATGTAAATATATGCATCATGTACTAATAAGTGATTTTACTAAGTACAGTGAACTCTCGATTCTCGATGTTAATATATTCTGTTTTAGAATTTACGTCTGCAGTTCAGCGTTTCATCGAAATATTCAATACCGTAAGTGAAAAAAAGGAACAAGGGCATTCATAACTGACGGTCACGGTCGGCCGCTGGGAAAGTGAACCATTTTATGTAATTAAAATGTATTAGAAGGGCCAATTCATCTCAATTCAGGTAGTAAAATGAAAATGGGGACATTCTCATCCCTCATTTTATTAATCTCTGAAACTGGGAGAGATTGTGAGAGAAATTTATTGTTTGTTTCTTCCTTTAAAAAATGATCACCTGAGATATAGTTGTTCAAAGTTGACCGTGCGTCTTCATTTGTTTTTGCTGTGTTACAGAAACAAAATTATCTACGCAGAATCACAATTGCACTACGCGACGGTTCCAGGGTTGAGAAGAAAGCCTAGCACTAACGATCCGTTAAAATGTAATTATTTGTGTTTCGAAGAACGTTAAAACGCCAACAATAAAAAATGTATTAAAGTAACTTTTATTCTAATTTCAGGTGAAGGAACACGGACGAGCCAATTCAGTCACGAAACCTTTCCTATGTGAAATATGTGGATATAAATCTACCGAAAAAATTAGCTTTAGAAGACACATTAAAATTCATACAAGAGATACTATCTTCGAATGTGAAAAATGTAAATATAAATGTACTCAGAAGAGTAATCAGAAAAGACACATGTTAACACATACGTGCGAAAGGCGTTTTCCGTGTAAAATATGTAAATATAAATATACTCAAAAGAGACATCTGAAAACACACATGTTAATACATACAGACGTAAGACCTTTCCAATGTGAAACATGTAAATATAAATGTACTCAAAAGAGTAATATGATAACACGCATGTTAACACATACAGGCGAAAGGCTTTTTCGATGTGAAACATGTGAATATAAATGTACTCGAAGGAGTAATTTGAAAATACACATGTTAACACATACAGGCGAAAGGCGTTTTCAGTGTGAAATATGTAAATTTAAATATACTCAAAAGATACATCTGAAAACACACATGTTAACACATACAAACGAAAGACCTTTCCAATGTGAAATATGTAAACATAAATGTTCTGAAAAGAGTAATCTGGAAACACACATGTTAACACATACTGGCGAAAGACCTTTTCGATGTGAAACATGTGAATATAAATGTACTGAAAGGAGTAATTTGAAAAAACCCATGTTAACACATACAAACAAAAGACCTTTCCAATGTGAAATATGTAAATGTAAATATACTCAAAAGGTACATCTGAAAACACACCTGTTAACCCATATAGACGAAAGTGATGTTTCCTAAAAGGCAAATAATCTATACTTGTGAATGTTGCTTGCAATGAGAAAAAAGAATTCGAATTGCGATTTAATAGTTGTCGCCATGTGTTGTTGAGATTTATTATTGGGAAATGTATAATCTAAACATACATAAAGTGAGTGTGTTTATATAGTATAGTAAAGTGACATATTAAGATGTTAACGGACTCACCAGGAATAAAGTAATGCAATATAAAAGACTTGAAAAGAGATCAAATAATCGGAAACAAATATCAAAAATAATTACAGTGTGTAGTTGGCAACACTGCATCCAGGGCAAGCCTGCATGATGTAATGCCGAAATTGTTTCAATGAGTAACGATGTTCATAAGTAACAGACACGTATGTAACATTCAGAGTATTCCGAGGATCACAGCCCATTATTTGGTTATAATTGGCACAAAACGGACGTTAAAAATAATGCTAGTACGTTGAACCACCAATGGGCTGAAGGCTGACAATATCAATTGTTCTCAGAGTTTTGTCGAATTTGAGGTGTAAAAATATATTTGTGGGCGGAAAAAAAACTGCTGTTTTTTTTTATTACGGGGTCCCTGACAGCATTTTATGATCAACGAATTAGTTAAAATGTTTGTTCATGTTCAAAACATATAATTAGAAATAAAACAATGGGACTGCCTCTGCCATAGTTTTCATGCATTATGTAAGTTTTCTCCCTCTGAGCCAAAGATGCCTAAGGGTCAGAAGTGAATATATATTTTCTTTACAAAGATGCTAATAATAATACATATTGCATTCCTAATGAAAATTGAAAGCTTTTTTCAACGTCACAACATTTAATTGTAGTAAACCTAAACAACAAAATCATTAGGTGTGTTAACTAGTGGACATCGGTGATGAAAAGGAAAGAAAAAAAAACTATTTCGTCAATAAAACAAGTTTTTTTTTGCTCTCGCTAAAGACAAACAAATTCCTTTTTTCCGAAAATTCCGTTTTTTTTTTTGCCTTTAAAACATTTCTCGAAACCAAAATATTATGTCATATTTCCCTTGAGCGCCCTTAGTTGCAAGGAGTGCTTCTTAATGCATTAGGATAGTTCTTAATATTATATTTATCGCCAACAAAGTATAACTCACGTTACCAACTCCACATACTTAAACGCACAGTCACGGAAATTTCTGGAGTTTAGGGATGTTATAGTGTTTAGTTTCCATTTACCTTATCTGTATGGAATATATAAACACCCTATAGCCTAACCCTGCCAGCTCAGTTTCACAGACAAGTCAGGGCTTAATTATGACTGCCTGTCTGGGCGATAACTATAATCTAAATAAAGATGTACATGCTTTTCTATGAACCTCCCGCAGTATATATGTCCGTGAATTTACAAAATTACAACCAGGTACTCTCGAAATAGATACAGGAAAATATTGAACAATACAGAAACAACAGTCTCTGTGTATTTACAATCGTGTGTTTGCTGTTCAATACGTGGCAAATTTAGTTAGACTTTTTTTTATTAGATATTCATGTTCATGTTCAATGAGCGGTGCCCGGATTATTAAGAGAGAAAGAGCATCAAAATATCTGGGATGTTTAATTTTACGAAAAGGTTATTATTTGAATTAGGTTTCGAAACGTTTCCTTCATCTCATGTTCAAGTGTAAATTGATTTTTTTCCTATTACCTGGGGCGGAATTTCGACATTCAGGTTACGATTTGTGCTGCCACTTCCACCACTACACATTCTTAAACTTTCTTTCACTGATCAACGGATATTGTTTCATGGCCTCTTTCTCGAGCCAACCCGTTGAAATACGTTAGTTGTACACAAACATGTATGTAGCTGACGCTTTGTACGAAACGGATACCTGGGTAGGCATATTATGCTATACATCCCT
>JAGDQP010070213.1:0-10786 GCA_022664845.1 Lepisma saccharinum
CCGGAGCATCCGAGATCGGAAGCGCCGATATTTGTATATATATATTCTTTATCCTTCATGTCTTCTAAAAGAAAGCTTTCTTTTACTTTAGTTTCTTGTTGCAAAGAAACAAAACACTGTGGTACCTCACTCTACTTCGGACAAAATATTCACAAAAGAAAAGAGAGGGGGATATTCACAGAGACAAACAAAATAGGAAAATCTGTGCGGTTCTTTTTTCTATTGCGTTTGAAGAAAATGGTGATGTTCATAAGTAGAAGACTGGGGGCTATTTCTTCAAATGTTAGCCGGAAAGGCAAGAAGTTTTTGTTTTATTCAGATCGGAGAAAACAAAAGGGCACTGAAGATGAAAACATTGTGTTTAGGAAAGAAATGGGGCCTCAGGTACAGAAACTGTAAAGAAAGGAAAGGAGTCGTGAGGTAAGGAGCGAACTAGGACATGGAAAAAGGACCTTCCGTAGAAAGGTCAGAGATTTTATAGATAACAGAATAAGAGAAGGTACGAGGAAGCAATACAAAGATATATTGATGTCATATAAGTGCAAGGTGCTCCTTGTGGGTATATCGACTTACAAAAGAAGTGATGGGATGACCCTTCCTAACAAAATAATGATTTTACATTTGTTAACAAGGTCCATACACTGAAAATCTCCTTGCACAAAAAGCACACAAAAACTTCATCAAGAATGAACTTTATATTAATGCCTGTGAATTTTATGTGAACCTGTGTGTGATTTTGTGTGCTCAATGTGTATTTTTAATTACTTCTTAATCTTAGAGCAGATTTTGCACACATTAAGTTCATATCGAAGTTCACATTATCTACAGTTCGTTTTCAGATCACTTATAGTACATTTGCCACTATTAAGTGATTTTTTTTGTGTATGAATTTGATACCAGCACACCAAAGTTCATGTGTGGTTCACTAAAAATGTAATGTAGTTCATACTAATTTCACGAAAAGTTCATATATTATGCACTAAAACCGTGTTAAAACTGGAACATATTGTGAACTTTCTACATTACATACTGTGTACTTTAAGTGTTCTTTGGTTTTCAGTGTAGTTTTGCAGCTAGATACAGTACAGCAACAAACAGTGCAGTATCAATCTAATATGATTTAATGTTTCCACAGGTAAAGTCGTAGGACTTGTTAAGTAACAATGGCAGTCACGTCTAAGGAATGTGTTTGATCTAGTTATGTGGTAGAAGTTGTGATACTTAGAACGGTTTCTCCACAATAGTGTTACATTTTAAGGAATTTCTTCTAGTCGATCTGGATATCATTATTATGTGTTAGGACGCGTTAGACCCTGTTCTGTTGTCTTTAGTTATTGTTTGGTTACTGTTGTAGATATGGCCTTACAAGTGTATTAGAACAGTGCGGCGTAAATTTAGCCTAATCTTTCCTTTATGAATTAAAATGTAAATTAGTAATCCTAAATCAGTCATAAAGGAACAGCAAGCGTCAAATTAGAATCTGATCTCCTCAACAAATTAAACATTGTTGTCAACACATTGTATTCATTTCTGTGTGCTATGTATGTGAATAACATACAAAAGCAGATCAGCAACAAGCTGTAAGAAAGTTAAAAGAGAACTTAAACCTGCACTCTCTGACAGTGACACCAGCTAGTTGTCAAGGGAAAAAAGGAAAGGTTTTACCAGTGGATATATAATAGGATTATATATTGTATGTTAATCGTGGAAATGTAATGCATTACACATATTGAAATCTTCCCTCCCTCGCATGTACAAATAAGGAAAATTTCTATATAACATTGTAACTTATGATTAAAGGAGAGTCTTATATGATAATCATAAACGTAATCTTAAATATCCAGTTGCAGATAAGCCATTAAAAAAATGGCAAACTATCAAAGCAATAATAATTTGTCCATTTTGATTATCATATTCTGAGATCCATTCTTAATTCCTCAGATCTCCTAAGCAGGGATGGCAATCCACTCGGCTCGAGCGGTGAGTCTAACGCTGGAGTCGAGTCGCCGCTCGAGCTCGACTCACTGTAATCGAGTCACAGGGTGAGCCTCTCTGAGCAGCGACTCGGCTCGACTCGAGCACATAGTGAGCGCCAACTCGGCTCGACTCGAGCACATAGTGAGCGCGGACTCGGCTCGACTCGAGCAGTTCTGAGTACCGACTCGACTCAACTCGAGAAGTTCTGAGTACCGACTCGACTCAACTCGAGAAGTTCTGAGTGCCGACTCGACTCGACTCGAGAAGTTCTGAGTACCGACTCGACTCGACTCGAGCATCTACTGAGCGTCGACTCGACTCGACTCGAGCACATAGTGAGCACCGACTCGACTCGACTACCTACTCGAGTCGAGCGAGCCGTTGACATCCCTACTTCTAAGTCGACTACAGCAAAACCATAAGGTTATAAAACACTCCACTAGAGGCACTGCAGACGGCATTGCCTTTGCAATGTTTACTCACAACGCGAAGCCAATTAAACATTCATTTTTTTTTGTATGGCAAAAAGAGTAGCCAGCTGCCTGTTACTGTATAAACAAATGGTCTTTTTTAGTAGGAATAGAAGCCAGAATTGGCGTTAAGGTTAATGTAAATCAACGCTCTCCAACAACAGATGGCGGTATTATCTCCGTATATGTCAAATGTATTTTTATCGTTGCAGGAAATTTCAATGCTGCTCTTACCGATTCAAGCCTAGAGAGTTCTAACTTTCAGGGACGAAAGCTAACAAATTCAAGAGTTTGATCAATGCCGATTTTTAATTTTCGTTTTTCTTCATGGTTGAAATCGGTTGACTATTTTTGTGAATATCAAAACCTATAACAATAAAGCGTCTTCAACAATGAACAAAAAAAAATTAGAAATCGGCACTGATCAAACTCTTGAATTAGTTAAGAACTTTCTTTCCTGAAAGTTAGAACTCTCTAGGTTTGAATCTGTAAGATAAGTATTGAAATTCCGTCAAAAATAATACAAAAAAAAAGGTATATGCGGAGATAGTGTTAGAGATTCTTGCTTAACATTAACCGTAATTCTGTCTTAAGTAAGTTCAATACCTATGAAACATATTATTCCTAATTATACCAAACAATATAAGGTCTAATGTAAAAGTCACCGCTATAAAACATTCTTTTATTACTCTAACTAAACTTCAATATAGATTTCATTCTAGTTTTCATTGTTCAAAATAGTAGCATTTTTCCTTTGCTTTTATTTTAGCTCAAATTGTTAAACTTTTAAATCCTTACAGCACTAAAAATCGTAATATAAAAATGATGTTATGTACTCATTAACAGAATCACGGATGCAGTAACCATGTGTACGGTGTTCATGCGCTCCGAACTTTAGGGTTGTGGCACCATAAAAGTACCAGAGGTCCCGAATTTAATAATAATAATAATAAATAATCAAACGATTATATACATTTGAAGGAAATTTGACCATATTATTTTGGTATTTAACTAAAATACGAGAGTAACGGTTAATTAATTGTATTTTTTTCATTTTCACAGTCTAGACAGGTTTTAAGAAAGCGAACATTTACGCGAAATTTTTGACCTGAATAAAACCTTTTTCTTTGATTCTTAAGATACTCGCAAATGAGAGAGGGAGTCAAATAGATCCCGGTAAGACCTATTGCAAATTTTGAGTGAGAAAACTATGATCACCATAACTTACGCATAACCTGCAAAAATCTTGTCCAATCCAACATGCATGTATTTATGTCTTACTAATCCAGCCCAATATATGGTCTATAGTCTAGTGTTTACGTAGCGGAGTTCATTATGGCATTGGAGGAGACAAACAAGTTGGAATCTTGCTGCTTGTAGTAATGACGGAGTTTTCCCAGGGTTCCTTCAGTTTCAGCAGGCAATGCCGGGATGGTATTTATTATAAGTCCCTGGTTGCTACCCAAAAAATACTGCTTGCCAAGGAACGTTATCCTTCTTACATTCCCCTAGCATATAGGTCACAAGTACATGTCTGGCTCCTAAAAATAGATTAAATTTCACTGAGTTCTATTTACATTCATTCCTGAATCTACTGCTGAGAGGAGAGACAAAACATGTGTCCGTTAGCAACCTGCTGAACATTTTGTGCGGTTTTTGAGTATAGAAAAAAAAGATTTCCATCAAGTACCAGGTGCCCAACTAAATTTGTGCAGTTGATCAACACGTCGCTGCGTGTCCCCCTCTAGCAATCGGAGATGACGTAGTGGGTAGGTGTGTGTGCTCTTGTCGGAAAGCTTAGTCAGTGGCACGTTTGATATCGTAGAGAACACGTTGCAGTTAGTCGTGTGAGTGGAGATATTCAGTGTGAACTATGGCTGTGTCAAACGCAGTGATTACGGCCTGTTTACTCTAAGAGTTCAAACTGTACTGAAGCACAAAAGGTACTGAAGCAGCAAGAAAAATATGCTCGGCATTCGGAGAAGCTACAGTTAGCGAACGCACCGCTTGTACGTGGTTTAAGCCGTTTTCGATTAGCGATGAGAGCCTTGAAGATAAACCTCGATCTGGGAGACCAAAATCACTCAATGCGGACCAGCTGAAAGCAGCTATTTAAGAGGATACGAGCCAGACATGTCAGGAACTCGCTCAACGGTTTGGGCTAAGTGATTAAATCATTATTTTACGTTTGCATGTTCTTGGACGGTCGTGGAAGATGAGCAAGTGGGTCCCGCACGAGCTGACTGCCGCGAACAGACTCCAGCGGCTGAACATTTGCTCATCCTTGCTGAGTAGGAACAAACAGTATCAGGCCTCCAGGGTTAGTATCAAGTGAATCTATACTGAAGAAGTACTGTAAATTTACTAAGAGGTTGTTTGACTGAAATTCGCCATAAGGATCTGTTCTACTCGCTTAAGTCATTGTAAATTCCTACACTGACTTTACGTTGTCTTTTGGTAATGAATCTCTCCCTGGGAATTTGTATTGTCCATGCAGCGCGAAAGTCCAGAATCCTGCTCAAGAGGACTAGACGAAACGATACATTCGGAAGCGTGGTTACAATTAAAATAATATAAATTTAGAAACTCTTCCGTGTTGAAGAAGATAAATCAAACGCCAAAATGTTGTTAAAAATGGTGTGAAATGTGTTTCACGAGAATAATTATGGTCAAAGGTTGCCAAGGCTTGATATAACTTTAGTTGATCGTTGCCTATTCAAGACCTCACATGAGAATTCATACATTTCTCGATTAAGCATCATCATAATAATAATCAAGTGCGAAACGACAGATAATATAGCTAATAAACATTATTCTGTTGTGATATTATGTGTATACGTTTCTGATAGTCTGTGTACCGAAGTGTAAGTGACTGACTTGCCAATAAAGAAGCGTATACAATATTTCTTATAAAGATTCAACGTAACGCATGTGTTTGAGTTGACTCACCTGTTAAAAAAATCTTATTTGTGCTCGTAGTGTATATCTTCTAGTACCAAAGCGAAGCAATTCCGTTAAGCTCAATATTAGCAACCCACCAAGCTCGGTATTTGCTTTGTTCTTTTACTCTGACATATTACGACTTTACTTTGACTCTACGTTCTAGGTGGAAAGAAAAACCTTACAATTTGGGTGCCAAGTTTTGCGCTTTCGTTTTCACGTATTTTCTTTCCAGTATGGTGGACACCATTTTGGCGTGTCCTCTAAAGTCTAATAGAAGCACTTCAAAGAATTATTCCTCTCTTTAATCCCCCAAATACACACATAAAACGTCCAAATATACTCTCGTAATTGTTCTGAAGGTCTTGCAACCTGTTTTTTAATGTTTCACAGTTTGAGGTAAGACATGGAGCTCTAGCCTTTGATTCACACCAGTCGTAGACCCTTTGTCCTTTTAACAATGTCTCCCCATATATGATGTGTAGTTTCTATGGCTCGTGGGGTTGTGCCGATCGCTTTAGTCGTGTGTTTTCTTGCGCCAGGCCAACGTCTCCAAGCTTCTGGTTTCTAATCCCGGCTGGAGCATGCTTATTTGTAGAAATTTAACAGCTAATGGAATTATGACAGGGCGAAGTCATTAGTTGCTAAACTGGCTCCAAAATAAAAAAAATACCAGATTTTTTATCGTGTAGTGGACTGACGGATGAGGAGGCGTACAGATAGACATGATCTATGTGTTTTCGACCTCAACCATTTCAACGACACCTCAACCGCCTTTGTATCCAGTGTAGTTCCCGAGTTGCAGATTGCAGACGGATGGACGGGCAATGCGGAAATAGGACCTAAGATAAGTCGAAAGCCCTATTTTTCATGAGAACAATTTTAAATTATTACTGCATCAGAATCAATCTCAGCCCTACAAAGGATAATAATTGTTTCCTGTTTCCATCTAAAAGTAAGAGTAGCCATAATTACAGGAGCAAAATGAAGACATATTCTTCTTTCATAATAACTTATCAATTGTTAAAATGGTTTAAATACAAATTTACAAGGAAAGTATAATGGTATACTTGTTCCACAACCCATTATTTTATTTATGATTAATAAACGCTTTCTCATTAGAAAGATGTTGACTTCAGCTGAAGGACTTTACAAACTAGTTCATTTTTATGCTATTGTCATCATTATAAAAGAAAGAATTTTATAAACTTTCGCGATGTCACTTTCATAAAAGAGAAAAACATTTTTCCACTTACCTTATTCCTCCTCGAGAGGTATCGTAGTTGAGCATGTGTTTTCCGTGTTTCCAGGTGACGTATGTGGAGGGGTGAGGAACTTGACTAATGACGCACTTAAGTTCAATAGTGCTTCCGGCCTTGTAGAATTTGTCTTGAATTGAAACGCCTCGCTCGTCCACTATTTCTACTTTTGGAACTGAAAAGAAACGGACGAAATGAAAATTCTCAATTCAGTTTCGCTACAATCGAGGTTGCATTAAAAAGAAGCACCGTTCCATTTATTATTGGTAATGGTTAACAAGGAAATCGTTACAATACGAAATGGGAGATAAAACTACAAGCAGAGAAGAGACTCAAGCACATTGTTTAAAAGTACTTGTATTCCTATGTACGCTTTCTTCGTCAGCTTTTCCTCACAGTCGTTTCTATTGTATGCAGGACTATGTGTTTTACATTATGAGCACTTCGTCAAAATTAAGTTAGCAAAAACTAATGAGGATAATTACATGCTTCAACGTGTTTGGTAATATCAAGAATATTTGAGACAAGAAAAATGTAATGATTTATGTAATGCTCGAAATGAAATTATAATTGATAGCCACCAGTTATTCAAGAATAGGCCGTAAGTCTGTGTAAGTATTAATCGACATTACAATAAATTATAAATTTTCAAAAAAGAAAAAGAAATAAAATTTACTACGCAGTAGTGAAGAATCTATTTTCTTCTGTATATTTAATTTATACAGTTTAGTTAATATATTTTACAGTATTTAATTATAGTAATTAAACATTTTTTCCTTCCTAGTCACAGAGGATGAACGAAATAATAATAATAATTATTATTATTATTATTATTGAATCACTTATAGTGCGGCGACTTACTGCAAAATTGCCCATTTTGTAGGTAAAGCATGAAACTTGGCATACACGTAAATTATAACAAGCTATTTATTTTAAGTGTTGCAGGCATTCCCACTATACTCCTGGATCCGATCCGCGATATTGGAAAATGGCCGCCAAATCAGATTTTTAATTATAACTTTCGAGTGAATTCTTCTATTTTAATTCTTTTTTTTTCGTTGAATTGTTCATCCTTTAATTTCGTAAATGTAAATTATACCTAAATAATTATTTTAAAGGTTGAAGGGATTTGCAGCTTTGATTCTGAGCAGCTATATTGAAAAAAAAAACTCCTCAAATCAGTTTTATAACTATACAATCTGAATGAATAGTCCTGTTGTAATCTTATTTTTCTTAAATTGTTCGTAATTCTCAAAATGTAGATCATAGCGAACTAGTTATTTTAGGTGCTATAGACACTAGTAGCATAAACCCTGAGCCGTTATACTTGATAATGGCAACTTTAGAGTAATGGTCTTATTATAATTTTATTTTGTTTAGTTGCTAATAATTTAATTCTTCAAATGCAAATTATAACGAACCGGTATTTTAAGCAATGTAGACATTAATAGCATGAAATATGAGACGCCATATTGAAAAATAGCCAGTACAATCGATTTTTGAGGAAGTTTTTCCTTATTTACTTTTAAATATATATTTTAACAAATCATTTATTTCACGCGCTGTAGGCATTGGCAGCATTCACTCTTAGGTGCCATATTGACCTCCCAAATCAGTCTTCTGACCATTTCTTCTGAATGAATATTTCTATTGTAATTTTCCTTTATTAAAAATTGTTCATTCGCTAAATGTAAATTATAATGAGTAGTTATTTTAAGAGCTTAGCCATTAACAGCTTGCACTCTGAAGCGAAATATTAAAAAACTGACGGCTCCTTTTTGTCAAAAATATCACACTACTTTATTACTAGTTGGTCGCAGAGTGTACAACGAATCACTTAAACTTTATGCTCCAGAAACTGATTTTGGCGGCTATTTTCCAATATGGCGGCTTAGCTTTCATGCTACCAATGTCTTCAATATCTAAAATAACTGGTTCGTTATAATTTACATTTGGATAATTAAATTATTAGCAATTAAACAACAAAATTATCATAGGACAATTTATTCATAGACATAGGACTCACAAATGATAGCCACAACACTGATTTGGTGTCCATGTTTCAATATGACGGCTCTGAGTCAATGCTGCTAACGCCTACAATGCGTAAAATAACTGGTTCATTAAAATTTACATTTAGGGGATTACGAACGACTTCAAAAAAAGAAGATTAAAATAGAACTATTCACTCAGACTGTATGAGCGGAAAACTAATTTGATCGGTTTCTTATTTTAATATGGTAGCTCAGAGTGAAAGTTGGAAATCCCTACAATGCTTAAAATAACTAGTTTGTTAAAATTTACATTTGGGGAATGATGAGTAACTTAACAATAAGAAGGTTACAATAAGACTATTCGCTTAAAAGTTATAGTCCCAAAACCGATTTTGTCGTCTATTTTCCAGTATGGCGGTTCATATTGAAAAATACAACGTCCACAGCGCTTAAAATAACTGATTCGCTATAATTTACTTTTGAGGAATTAAATGATAAACAACCCAAGAAAAAGAGAGTTACAATAGGGCCACTCACTGAAAAGTTATAGTCGAACAAACTGATTTGGCGGCCATTTCCCAATATGACGGGTCAGGGCACACAGTGCGAATGCCTACAACGTTTAAAATAATTTATTTGTTATAATTATACTTACAAAAGTAAACGGTGAGTAAGTTAACGAAACTAAAATTAAATTCGCTCAAGAGTTACAGCCAAAAGCTGATTTGGCGGCCATTTTCCACATTTTCCAATATGACAATTCAGGGCGTATGGTGCGAGTGCCTACAATGCTTAAAATAACTAGTTTTAAATAATTTACATGTATGCCAGTTTCATGCTTTTACGTATAAAATTTACAAATTTGTAAAATTTGTGTCTTAAGCCGATGCACTAGTAACTCAAGTACTTAGTCAAGTATGATACAAGTGCTACGAACATCTGCACGTCAAAAGCACAATATTTCCCATGATTTTCGATTATCAACTTTTAAAATTAAAATATAACGTTTAAGAACTGTATATATGTATAGTTTATTAATTACTCGTGTATAAAAAAAAATGTAGTCCATTAGAAACTTTAAAATTTTGGAAAATTAACTCGTGTTTTTTTTTTCATGCCTGTTTTCCAATTGTAGAAAATGTTAATCTGTGGCAAAATATTTAGAATCATACGTAAAATTAAGCGTCTTTATAATATGTAATATATGTTGGTAATGGCCGCTGCCTAGCATGAAGATGGAAAATAAAGATTATTCTCCTTCACTAATTCTATTGCTATTGTTAATACTGCTGCTTCTGATGTTGCTACTGTTGCTGTTGTTGTTGCTTCTATTACAACTGCTTCTATTACTGCTTCTGCTGCAACTACGCTACTACTATTACTAAGTTTACTGATACTGCCATCTCTTCTTTAACTTTCTCGCTTATTATTTACACTTTTTAACTACTACACTTATACTACTACAGTATGTGCCTAAAATTAACGAATAATGTCCTATACCATTGCGTTGAGTCTGGTTAGACTCGGTTCAACCATTATCCCAGTGAATAAAGGTTTTTTTGTCACAACAAATTAGGGGAAAGCTGAATTTTGTATATGTGATAGACCCTTAGGAGACATCTATTTTCCCAAAAGTCTCCGCCTCTCCCCCTTGAGCTTTCTCCTCCATGACGCGCGAGTACGTTTTATGTCTTTAAATATATATATATATATATATATAATAAATCACAGCCATATTCAATCCACTAGTGGATGAGGCCTCTCCCCGAAGGGAGGAGTTGGTCTACTACTCCCACGCTGACCAGACGGGTTGGGAGAGGAGAGCCGAAGCTCTCACTGTGATCGCCACTGTCTTTTATTCACAGCAGCTCCCCAATTGTCCTCACGATGCTGGGTCAACACCGAAATTTTTTTGAGCCCCCACCGGGAATCGAACCCGGGACCGCTCGCACTGAAGTCGAGCGCGCTACCGACTAGGCTACGCAGGAGCTCATATATATATATATATATATATAAAAGTATTGGACAACAAATACGAGCACCTGTGAAATTCACGCTTTTCCTTTATTAATCAAATGTTGGACCACCATTTTCAGTATCCTCAGGGGGTGAGATTGAGCCTGGTTAAGCCATGGCAAAAGCTTTT
>JAGDQP010070214.1:0-10786 GCA_022664845.1 Lepisma saccharinum
GATATTAGAAGCAAAAAAGGTCCTGTGAAAGGTGACTATACAGGGTGTTGCAAAACAACACGGGCCAAACACCTCACGAGATTCCTGACATCCTGACACTTCGTTTCGCAGCTATAGGTTGCCTAAAAGTGTGGGAAAATGGACTTCATAATTTCAATACTATTAACAGTAGAGCTGAAGCGTCAGGATACCCTCAAATACAGCAAAACTGCTCTGTGCAAAATTGTGCAATGGATGCGCAAGTTATTCCTAGACATTCTATGGAATTTGAATGAATTTTTATTTATGTCCTTTAGGCATCTAAGGCTCAGGACGAAATAGGGAGAGGAAAGGATTCGAGAAAGTATCGGCCAGGGCTTATCTTGAAGGTGCCATCACGGCATTGGCCTGGTGTGACTGAGTAAAATATCAGTCATCATGGTCCGCCGCTGGAATCGAACCCACGACCACCCGAATGCCCTACTACTGAGCTACGGCGGTTCGGTGACATTCTCTGGAGTAAATGTGTGTCGAAATGAACACGAATAAGATGATTTTCGCCATGAGTGTAGATGAGAAACTCAGTCACTGGCATCTAACCGGGCAATGGCAGTCTCTTTTTCTGATAAAAAAAATACACCTCAACTCTTCTCGAACGTAGTCCACACTCCACCCACAGTATGTTCACGCGTATTTCCCGTTTAATTCTTGTTTAGGATCCACATCGTTTGCGAAAGGGACTCTTTTTCTCTACCGAGGGAAATTCTGTATTGTGACGTATTACATCTCCTGAAGAGGCAGAGGAAGGGAGGGAAAGTGATTGATACATGGGCCAGAGTGTCGCCAAGGGAACCTGCAGGCGGTAGTTCCGTTTCCAATATACAAATATTATTCTTTGTTGTTTCTTATGTGTTAATATCAATTCTATTTATAATGTCTAGGTCAATGATTTCCGACTTTCTACATATTTTGCATTTGAATGGAAGGTAAAAAAAATCTATTTACTCTCACTTTGTAGATCAGTCATCATTATTACAGGACAACAAGGTTGTAGGAAGGGAGAGATTAGCTACGAAAGGAACGAACAAAAAGAAAACAATATGTTCTTCCAATTTTTAACTGACTGCGCGTTCAACTCACTCTGAGGTCCATTCGAACTTAAAAAAAAGAGTGCTTGTTTCTATGTATTTTAATGAAGCCTTCCCAGACACCACAGCAAACTTACAGCAAGTTTCCAACAAGTTTGAGACGTCAAGTATGGAAATTTGCAGCAAGCCTGCAAAGTTGTTTCACGTTTGGAGCAAAGTTGCTGTTGACATATTACAAAGTTGCTACCAACCTATCACGCTACACTTCTTATAAATTGTGTGGCAGAAAAAAAATCAGCTCTCTGCAGTGGGATTCGAACCCAAAACCTTCACATTTATTTATATGAATTTTGAATGTTATTCAAGGCATTTAGGCGACTTTGGCTCTGGCCAAATGAATGGATTAAATTAAGAAATTGGGAGGAAACGGGAGAACCCCGAGATAATCCACACACTCGGTGTTTGTCTACCACAAAGCCCACATTGCAGGAGCTAGAATCGAACCGATAACTCCAAGTACCAGCGGCGAGCACTCTACCACTGAGCCATCACGTAGATTTGTTTGTTGTCCGTCACTCTAACCACTACGCTACGGAGGCATCTTCTTAGTGACTTACATTTTACTAGTTCTTTTATTTTTAGGAAGACTCTTTCTGAAATAAAGTCATGCAAATAGGCTTGAATTCAAAACTAGTAAGGCTGACTGATGTGTTAGAACTATGAAGGCTGCGTCGTTGATTTTTCACGAGCGAGTCACGAGGAAAATCATAGTTGTATATTGTACTACTCGAATCGATGCCATATTGCGTTTTTGGTGTTTGTGTCGCATAGAATGAAAATAAAAGAACATGTAATCTAGATTTTCTAACCTATATATTTTTCGTGAAGTGTTAAAAAAATGTTAAAAAGAATGCAAAAGGAAGGAAAGGGGAGCAAAAGTCACCATCATTATTATCATCATCATCACTGTAGTAAAGAAGGAAGAGGAGGAGAATGAAGAAGACGATGGTATTAGAGACGTTTATTTTTCTTTAGTTCCTAAAAAGCAGCAGGAGCAGAAAAGAAAGAAGCGTGTGCTAGATGGTATCCTGCAAAGAAACGTTTGTTCTATGGAAATACGAACATAAAGCAGACAACCTTAGGAGCAGCAACATCAGCAGCATCACCAGGATCATCAACTTTGGTGAAATCTGCCAAGTATTAGAGAAATCTTCACCTGTAGTACCATTAGTGAAAGCAGGAACATCAGGAACACCAGTACGAAGAGTATTTGGAGTAAGTGATCAAGTGAAAACTCTGAAGTGTAGGTGTAAAAAGCAATGGTGGACGAAAATTGTGTTAAAGAAGCATTAAAGAAGTGGAATCCTCAAACCCCTGTGATATGCCAAGGTTGTTTCTACGATGAATACACTCAAACGGGACATGCACGTTTAGGGTATTTAAAAGGTGAGGTGGTAACAGGAGAAGAAATTGAAGAACATTTCAGAAAAGCAGTGTGGAGAATTATTTTACAATCATCTACATTAAGTGAACTAGTATATATTAAGAAGAGCATCGTGAAGTGATTGATAATGACGTGCTAATAAGAAATATGATTTTGGCGGGTGGTAAAAGTGTACATGTCAATGGATATCTTACTGGAAAAATATAAAAAATGGACAGGAGTGAGTGAGTGAGAAGACAGTGAAGTGAATATGTCAGACCTTTTGTGTACATTTTGTAGTGGTGTTTATATAGTGGAGGGATGTGTTCTACAAACTTTTCGAACATATCTAAAGGAGAATCTCATTCGATGCAATGACTGTAGATTAAGGATCCCTTATAAAATCTGTATATATGTGTGGAATACAGCGAAAGTACTATCAAAACATTTGGTGAAAGAAGTCAATGATCATGAACTTTGTCTTGACTACTATAAAATTTTCAAACGACAGGGTCATGTAAGTATTTCTACGAATACTTTTTTTCAAAACCTGAGTACGTAATAATAAATTCATTGCACAATTCATACCTGAAGTTATTCACGAACAATTTTCACTAACATGTTTTCAGGACAGCACGTCATTGACATGCAAGGTTTCAAAATCTCTCTACATGAATTTATTATGAGAGAATTTTCTATAGTATCGTGTGATGCTAGTCTTTTATTCCATTGTTTAGTAAAACTGCCTTTGTGAAATTACAGAATTAGGACTACGGTATCAGAAACAAGTGGAATGGTTAACACAAAACTTCCATAATTTAGAATGGGACACTTCAAATGGATACAACGTTGTACATATTTGAAGAATAATATTTCAACTGTGTACAAATGAAGCTATATTCTTTTGTAAAGGTCTTGAAAAAGTAAAGTGGATTAAAAAACTATTTCACTTGGAAAGTGTTGATAATGTGAGTGGAAAAGAATGTCCTGCGCTGAAAACATTGAATTTACACATTAGAATTTCAAAGTGTACTTATCATGACCCTGTCGAAGTTAATGGTTGTGTACTAAGAAACTGCTTACAACTGCAGTATTGGATGAAACATGAAAAATAAAAAAATCTTGTAGAAACCTTAACAGCCATGCAAATGTAAGAAGTACGTGCAACTTGCTTTTATAAATAACTTTACTTGGTCTTCTTAATAAACGTTATATTTATACTGTATTTTCTTTATGCTATTTGAAATAACCTTGATAATAATTCAAGGTTTTTAATAATAATAATAATAATATAAATAAAATATTTGTTTTGCTATATATTAAAAATTTTATTTACATTTTTCTTTTCGTTTGATAATATTTTTACAAGTGATTTTACAATTGCATCATTTTTCTTAAGATTCGTAGTATGAAACGTAGACAATATATTTTTTCCTCGTACACTGAAATAAATATACAATACATAAACAACAAAGTATAGAATAAACATGTTGAACCGGAGTTTTATTCACTTTATATATTTAATAATAACGTTTTAAAATTTTCACAATTGGTTTGGACGGTTCATTTCCAAAGCTATCAAAATATTCTCCTCGACCATTTTCATTAATATAAATAACAGTCCAATGAGTTCCAGTAGAATATGATGGACTTAAAATTACAATTAGTGCCACTGGATATTCGATTTGTTTAAGTAACGTATTTGACGAATATATTCCAGTAAGTGTTATTGCACTAGCACAGTCCTGAAGTACAATTTTTAAATTCTCATCACTCCACATAACAACTAGTTTCACTAATTGGTGTTGGTTCATACACTGTTCTGTTTTTAGGTAAGATAAAATAACGTAAATGATAATATGTTAAAAACGTTGTATACACTGAAGCTTCTTTTAAGGCACACCAAAAACTTGTAAACTGATGAAGCTGATGATACCAACTTTGCGATGGGAAAACTAAAGCATTGTATTTTGGACACTTAAAATCTTCTAAATTAATCACTGATCTTTGTAGAAGAGACTCTAAAAAAACTCGAAGTGTTTTTTTTCATATGTATATACATTTTCACTGTAGGGGGAGTACTTAGTAAGTATGTTTTAACTTCCTCATATTCAACTTCGCCTTCAATCCACTCTAAACCAAACACATGTTGACTTAAACATTCATTTGCAAATCCCAAACTTGGAATACTAATTTTTGATATTCGAAAGGGAGATTTGAAAACTGTTAGCATCAGTATTAACTTTGGCTAATTCTTTAAGTATGAATTTTTTTTCTTCACTACACTCAAGCGCAGAAAATTGTATGACAGTCCTCATGGTCAATCTCAAACTGAACTAAATTTCACAGGGTATGATCTGCATATACATTTCCTTCTTTATCAATCTGAATAAGCGAATCAAACTGAGCGTAAATAATGCAAGAAATAGAATGTGCCGGTGCTTGACTGAACCCTATTTTGAGATTAACAGGAGAATCTTTAATAACATCCCATGTAGAATCATCTAAAGTGTTAGTAGAAGAAAGAATAAAAGCACAAAGAGTATATCCATGGGGGTAATCAGAATATGTGATCTTATGACTCACATTTTCTTGAAATATACAAGTTCCAGAGAAGAGGGTATGATAACTTCGAACGTATAGCTGTTTTTCATAATCTGGGGTAAGAGGAGCGGGAGGATAAAAATTGGGAACCAACTTGTACTTGCAACTTGTTAATTTTAAAAGTTTGAAAGTGGAAGGGATTTTCATAGTATTTTCCGTTGAATGCAGTATTTGCAGTAAAACCTATGAGACCCTTTGGTACATTTCCAAGAAATATATTATCAAGATTATATGAATCAATATTTGCAGGAATAGTGTGTACTCTTGTTTCAACTCTAGTCAGTGGTAATTTTGCAGTATCATGAGTCATAAAACTATTTATTGTAAAGCTAAATCAGCGGAAATATTAATTCGGCGTGCATATAGAATAACATATTCGAGTTTAACTTTAAATGTAGAATTTTCAGTTGCCATTAAGCAGAATGCACCTTTACTATGACCTAGTTTTATACGAAGATTAGCTTTATTTGGAAGAATACGATCTGATCCAAAAATATCTGTATGGATTCGCCCATACATATCAATGAATGCTTTACCAGCAACGTTAGATTTTCATTTATAATAATCAGCATTATTTTCATTGAGACTATTAAAATGCCCTGCAGTATCCTTATACCATAATTCAGTGGTTAATTGAGTCTTGCTTCCATCTTCAGAATAATTAAATAGAGCTTCATAATATCGTCGCTTTCAATACAGAAGGGCGTAACTTACACTTTTTGGGATTTTAAGATTTTCAGCTCTTCCGATAGATGTCAATCGTGTCTAGCTACTGAGAATGTTTTGTGACTGTACGATGTACCGTTCAGCTGTGGGGAGGTCATTTTCATAAGGGTGTTTAGAGATATGTAAGTTAGCTGTACAAAGCATAAGGGCACATACGCCCTTCTGTAATGGACGATCTGAGTACACAATGGTACGGTCTGGCGCTCATACGCCACAATGAGTATCGTATTTTTTGGTCTCTTTATATCTAAATGCCGTAATCTCCTCGATTACGTCTTTCCTTTGCTAACTGTCTCTTATGTATGCCACCTCTGATGGATTTTCTTTCATTTATTGCAACTGAGAAACTTGTGTCACTTTCCGAAGTTTTGGAAGGTGAGACAAGTTTGTCAGTTGCAGTAAATGAAAGAAAATCCATCAGAGGCGGCATACCTAAGAGACAGTTAGCGAAGGAAAGACGTAATTGAGGAGAAGAATACTTAACAGTGACAGGTAGAGTACGTAGTGCTCGTAAAGTTAAGCCAGTCTCATGTAAGTGTATGCATAGTTGTTCTGTTAGAAGTGAAGAGAAGAGGATAATTGCTCATAACGCATATTGCAGCATGGGTGATCTTAAGAGACAAAGCGACTTCCTGTTCAGTCATATGAAACGCGTTGGTAAGGAAAGGGGAGTCAAGAAATCATCCTCGAGAAGGCAGTATTCTGTGCAATATTTTCTAACTATTTACGGACTAAAGGTGCAAGTGTGCGAACAGTTCTTCCTACGTACGTTGGATGTCAGTGAAAAAGTTTGCCGCCTCGCGATGCAGAAAGGTCTTATAGATGGAAATACTGGCTCAGAACTGCGAGGTAAGCATGTTCCGAAAAATGTATTGGGATAGGAAATAATTGAAGTTGCCAAATCACACATAACATCCATACCTCGGGTCGAATCCCATTACTGCCGAGCTTCCACATCACATGTTTATTGCATAGACCCTGGACTGTCTCTCTTGAAATTGTATGATCTCTATAAACTTTACTGTGAAGAAAAAGGTCTGGATAAAACGCGTATAATTGGTCGCACATCTTACTGGAAGTTGTTGAAAGAGATGAATGTGAAAATTTATAAACCGAAAAAAGATCAATGCAAAGTATGTGTTAAGTTTAGTAGTCCGAAGATGGAAAGGGAGCAGAACTGCAAAATTACGAGGAGCACAAACAAAAGGATGAAGCAAGGGAAGAAAAGGTGCTCGACAAGGAGAATGCATTGAAAGATAAAACTCATAAGGTAATTTGTTTTGACCTTCAGCAAGTGTTACCAACGCCCTCCTGCAAAACAGGAGTTTCGTATTACGCGAGGAAACTGAACGTTTACAATCTTACTATTTACGATGTTGCTACTCATGAGGGCTACTGTTATTTCTGGGACGAAACAAAGGGAAAGCGGGGACCGGATGAAATTGCATCATGTGTTCTTAAATATTTACGCCAATTATCAACGGAAGATGAACATGTGACCATGTATTCAGACCGCTGGGGAGGCCAAAATTTAAACAAGAAATTTGCATCAATGTGTCTCTATGCTGTGAGTAGTACTCATATAAAAACAATTGATCATAAACTTCTTCAGCCGGGACACACCGAAATGGAAGTTGATTCTATGAATAGTACCATTGAGCCCGCGAAACGCAACATAGATGTCTTCGTTCCGATTGGTTAACTGTTGCTCTGATGTCGAGAAAAAAGCTATTTCCAAACTAGGTACACTCGATGAAAATAGATGATTTATTTGACTTCGAGGAAGCACGAAAAACTTTTATACCATAGCATAGATGAAAAAGGCAATGAGATCGGATGGCAAAAGTTGCGATCGATGAGATTCTGTAAAGACGACTTGGGGACAGTTTTGTTCAAAACCCGCATGAGACATGAATTCTCCAGATTTTCTGTGCGCAAAGGCTCCCCGAGAAGTTGTACACTAAACCAGTATAAACTCTTACCCCGGTATTCTTCTGTTCGACCTGTTTCTCAGAAAAAGAAGAAAGACTTCGAAAATTTGTGTGATGTAGGAGTAATACCGCGAGACTACCATGCCTACTTCCGAAATCTGCAAAGTGATGAAAATGTCGTAGATTTTGTTGAGGTCGATTGGTAAAAGAACTTTTCTTTGTGTAAATACAACCACAATGGCTTTCTAATAGACAGATAAATTTTCATATTCTATAACGTATAGTCTAAGTTACACTTTTTAGACAAAAATATTATATACAAAATAAATACCATTATAATTATCACAAAAAATGAGAAAAAAAGAAAAACTCATTAACTGTATTATCAATGTACATTATGTACACAACTATGAAAAATGTGAAATAAAGTTACTGAAACATACGCCACAATATTATTAAAATACTCGAAGTTGATACACATTTGTTCACAGCATAAGGGCGTAAGTGGAAAACTTTGCAATTTTATCAATATAAAATAAAAGGTTGAAAGTAAAACTTACACGGAAAGGTACAACTGTCCTTTGCCATTAAGCGTGCAAAAAATTAAAGCTCCGCAGAAAGTAGTAAAAAAGTTATTTTCAGTTGAACATACGACAAAATCTTATTTCGTCTCTCCTGTAAAATTTTGAAAATGTTAGTTACGCCCTTCTGTATTGAAAGCGACGATATGCTCTGAAAGGGTATTCGAAGAAGAACTATTTTATCATTTAAAGAAACATCCACTGGACTAAAAAGTGCATGTAAGAAATTATTCACCGGCGCTACATTATATGGCACAACGGCTGGCAGCCCCTCTACTGCTACTTGTAAATTATCTCCATTTCCTCTTAATATTTTACACTTGACACAAAGATAAATATGTGCAGGATAAATATATTTTGGAGTATATCCAGGTACAAGAAATTCTATAGGTCCCTCAGAAGAAAGTGAAGAAATTGGCCGATACAATACCATACGAGATGATTCAATCGCAGTTTGTGTCATAGGGACAGAAACTCAGTCGAATTCATTCGTATACAGCATTCATTACTTTTAGGTGTAAGAAACGACATATTTAACTAAAAATATCTCTACTCTTCTTTTTAGATACTTGTGGTCTTTTTATAGTTGGTGGTCCAATATGTACGGGAGCCTTACGTTTATGTGACCTTCTCTTGCCGCTATCAATAAGCAACTGATTGACTTTGACTTTATTTTTGTTCTTAAAGATGACCCTGGTTCACGAACTCGTGCTTTTAAAAATTCTTTAATAGGACGGTTATCAAGCATATCCCCCGCTACTTGAATTCCTGTTTGTAAAGCTTGTCGCCCTACTGCTTTTGCTCCTTGTTTAATGAACGGGATTACAAATCGAAAAAGTCCTCGAAATAAAATCCCAATCCCATTACCCCGTTGATAAACAGGTCCTGCAAAGTAAGGTATATCTCTACCCCTATGAATAACTTATAAATTTTAATTTTGATCACCGCTTAAAGTAAAGTGTTACGGTCAATGTCCCAGATGCGAATGGTAAATTTCGGCCTGCATGGTCCTTTAGTACTATTTCTACAGTGTCAAATGAAAGTTTTGCAAGTGAAAACTGTTATGGTTTGTACTTTCCAATGATGATTATCGGTCATAGCTACAATTTGTAAAAGTGGTGCTTTTGTATCACCTACAAACTGAGGTTGAATATTATCTGTATAAACAAATACTTGTTGAGTATAACCAATGTCTAGAAATGGCTGTTTAGGAATACGACTATCTTTTAAAATATTAATATCAGGTTCAAAAACTAACTGTAATACTAATATGGATGATAAACGTAAATATTTTATATTGTGATCAACTTTTACAGTGACAATCTTTGAACATTCAAATTTCATACTTGAATTAATTTTGTTCATCTAACAACTATTGAATGGTGTAATAGTATCCTCGAGTTATTGTTTTACATCATACCATGTTATGTTTTGACCAGTAATAACATTAACGCACGTTAAGGGAATATGAATTTCACTTAATCCTACCATCCACGAATCGTTTAAATGTATTCGATTATTAAGAATATTGAAAAAATGTGTTGGACTACTATTAGAATAAGTTTGAATACTTCCATTAGAAGAAAGTGTCATGTAAAAGCTTTCATCACTACTGTCAGAAATAATTTTCTTTTTGAAATGCAATGTCACGCTTTACGTTCCAAATTGAAATGGCAACTCTTCTCCGTGCACATCTTTTAAGTCTACATGAAGAGTATCCAAATATTTATTTTTAACTTTAACATACTAAGAACAATCAAAGATAACTGATTTAATTATTCAGTAACGATAATCTTGAATTCCAATTTTTCGAATTAGTTTTCCATAAAGAGTCTGATTTTTTACAATATCAATACAAACATTTATTTCTGAAGGAATAAGATAATCAAGATTTGTGCGGAAGGGTTCTGGAACATTTAGAAATTTGGTTTATCTTTCGGATTCATGGGATAAAAGTGAACTATGCGTGAATTCACTTTAGAATCATTACTAAATTCTAAAATATTTTGCAATGCATTGTAAAAAGATATTGTTTAGAAATTCGTTTATGAGAAATATAAACTTTATTTTTACTTTCCTCATATTGAATAACAATAGGATTTTCTTCTATACTATCTTCATTGATTATTCGTTCAACACGAATCATTTCTACATCATGGTTCTTTTAAAGAAAACTACTTTCGTCAAATACATATACATTTTCTTTCTCATATTTTTTTCCCATTTGTTTACGTAAAGTCCTACGAATACTATTTAAAATCGAATGTATTGATTCATAATATCCGGCTGAAAATTTTATTTTATATACTATTATACTTTTATTCCCTAATTGAATAAGTTGTTCTTTTTGAATATCATAAAACTCCACGGAATAGAAAGTCTACTTAAAAATACCACCCAATTTCCCGTTAAATGAATTGGCTGACAAAGTTTCGTAGTATACGAACTTCTTTT